>JAJEJH010000009.1:0-166465 GCA_026122585.1 Anacardium occidentale | reverse complement strand
CATAGTTTGAGACGGGGGTAAAGTTCTACCCTCCAAGTTTTAAAAGTCCAGTCTTCCGCCAACGAAAATAATTTAATATTAAATAAAATAGAAAACAGTAACACTTAGGGGTAATATTGTCATTTTATGATTAAAATTTTATAAAAAATAAAATAAATTTTATAAGAAAATTAAAATTTTAAAAAATTAAAATATATATTAAAAATTTTGAAACAGTCATCACCGTCAGTGCCACGACGGTGGTCGCCGCTGACGTAACGACCACCTGGTTTCAAGGGAGGCCAGATCTGGCCTCCCCGTTCGGTGGAGGTGGTCAAATTTGGCCGCCTCAGTTTTGGCGAAGGTGGCTAGATCTGACCACCTCCGTCAAAAGAAACTGTCAGAAAGAGTCGACCTAGGTCCTAGCGGCTGTTTCCAACCTTTATTATTGGCGGAGGCGACTAGATCTGGGCGCCTCCACCGAACGGAGAGGCTAGATTTGGCCTTTCCTGAAACCAAGTGGTCGAAAACGGCCACCTGACCCCTTCAGCGCTGGCCACCGCCGCGACACTGGTGGCGATGACTGTTTCAAATTTTTAATATTTTTAAAAATTTTAAATATTTTTAAAAATTATTTATATTTAAAAATTATTTTATAATTTTATTATAAGTATTTGTTTTGTAAAAGGGTATCTTAGTCATTTAAGTATAAAAAATGTTTTCAGGGATGAGAAACTGGGCTTTTGAAACTTAGAGGGTGGGACTTTATCCCCACCTCAAACTATGCGTGGGAAACAGTCCTTTGGCCTTAAATAAAAATATGTCATGAGTAAGTGTTTAAATTTAAAGTAGTTTATAAATAAAATTTTACCATTTAAGATATCTTACATAAAATTAATCTTTTGACCTTGTTTATAAGGTTAGTAAGCCATCTATCTCTTATTAAATATTTTTTTAATGGAGACATTTTATTTATTTTATTAAAGTTATTTTTCTTAAACCAAAAGATTACTATATTTAATTTTTTGACCTTGTTTCGTAGCATGAAAGTAGGTTTGTGTGGCTTATACGAACTAGATACAACATTGTACGAACTAGTTGTTCAACCACAAAACTATACAATTTGGCACAAAATAGATACCGAAATATAAAGAATTTTGTGACAAATATTTTGGTTATCTTTTTGTCTATTTTTAACTCCGAAAAAATGTCATTTTGTAGTTCGAAAACAGGTTCGTGCGGTTTACACAAACCATATATAACATCGCATGAACTAGTTTTTCTGCCACAAAACTATGTTTTTTTGGCAAGAAATGGATAATAAAAAGTAGAGAATTTTCTAACAAACATTTTGGTTAATTTTTTGTCCACTTTAACTCCAAAAAAATATTATTTTGTGGCTTGAAAGCAAGTTTATTCAGTTTACATGAACTAGATGCAACACTACACAAACTAGTTTTTCTACCACAAAAATATTTTTTTTTTTTGGCACGAAATGAATACCAAAACGTAGATAATTTTGTAATGAATATTTTGATTACTTTTTTATCCACTTTCAAATATAAAAAAAAATATTATTTTGTGGCTTGAAAGCAAATTCATGTAGTTTACACGAACCAAATATAACACTACACAAACTAGTTTTTTAGCCACAAAACTATGTTTTTTGGCACCAAATGGTAACCAAAGTATAGAGAATTTCATAAAGAAGATTTCGGTTACCTTTCTCTCCACTTTTGACTTTGAAAAAATTATCGTTTCGTGGCTTAAAAGCAAGTTTATGTGTCACACAAAATAGTTTGCATGGCCCACGAAAGGACACATGAATATGTTTACAGACTCATTCATGCACCACATGAAATGGGTCATGCAATACACGAAGAGGGCTGAAACCCATGTATATAAGCTAATCCTAGAAATTTTTTTGTTTTCCCGTCATGAACAAACTCTATCCGCGATTTCTCGCTTTAACTTCTAAAATATCATCAATATTTTGCTCACATACATTTGACTCTAAACATAATATCATTAATTTCTCTTATAGTTTGAAGCATTTTTGTATAAATGCAATTGTGTTCATCAATGGTAAATTTGATATAAAAAAATATGCTAATTAAAGAAATTGAAGAATCTAGTCATTTTAACTTAATCCTAATAGACTGTAGTTATTTTGCTTTAATAATATTTAAATTAAATTATTTATTTTATTTTCTCTCTTTTTTTTATATTCAAATGATATTACACACCTCATTTTTGTCTTTTTTTATTTTTTTATAATCATACACGTTTGTCTTTTCCAAAATTATAATCATTCACATATTTTCAATCCAACCTAACAATAATAAAGGTATAAATTTTCATAAGTGAGATCTTTTTTAATTTTCATAAGTTCAATTTTCAATATATAATTAGGATTTGTTTAGCTGATTTTTTAAGCACAGAAAAGGTATAAAGATGCAAAAATTTTAAATGATTTGAGAAGAAGTATTGATTTTAAAAAGATCATAAATTTAAAGTTAATATAGTTGATGAAATGTGTCAATTAATTTTTTGATAAAAATAAAAACTAGACAGAAGTTAGATTTTCAATGTTTGCTTATTTTAATTAATTAAAATTTATTTGTAAGAGAAATTACAGGTCATATACAAAGACAAGACGCAGATTAGATATGATTTTGTCAAGATTTGTATTTCAATATTTGAATGCTGAGAAAATAACTTATTTTAATTAAACAGAATTTTACTCTTACATTTTTTTTAACAATTAATTTAATTGAACTTAAATATCAATCTGATCACGTGTTAAACAGAAGTTTGACACTTTAGAATAAAACTGAACCATAATTAAACTTTGGTCAGACTTAAGTTTGCTTGATTCATTCTGAAATGAAAACAAACCAAAGCTTTTCATAGTCGAGCTCTTCATAATCTGATGTAAGTGTTTTTAACTGAAAAAAATATTTAATAAATTACTAAAATACATGTTTATTATTCCCACCCATAGTTCAAGGCGGGGCAAATCTCACCCTCTAAGTTTCAAAAACACAGTCTCCCACCTTTGAAACCATTTTTTATAGTTTTTATAATAAAATTACTATAATACCATTTTAAAAAATAAACATTTATAATAAATTATAAAATAATTTTTAAATATAAATAATTTCAAAAAATATTTAAAAATTTTAAAAAATTTTTTAAATTTAAAAAAATAAAGCAGCCACGGCCGCTGGTGTCGGCGGCGATGGCCACCACTAACGGAGTCAAGTGGCCATTTCCAATCACCTGGTTCCAGGAGAGGCCAGATCTGGCCTCCCCGTTCAGTTTAGACAACCAGATCTACCAACCTCCGCTAGAAACAAAGGCCGAAAACTACCAGTGGGACCAAGGTTGGCCATTTCGACTGTTTGTGGGCTTTTTCTCTGGCCGCTTTCTCCAAATCTGGAGACGACCAGATCTGACAGTCTCCACTGAACAGGGAGGCTTGAAATCAGGTGGTCGAAAATGACCACTTGACTCCGTTAATAGCGGCGGCGGCTACTGTACTTTTTAAAATTTTAAAAATTTTTAATATATATTTTTAAAAATTTTATATTTATATAAAATTTATTTTATTATTTTATAAAATTTTAATTCTAGAATGATAAAATTACCCTTGAAATATTACTGTTTATAACTATATTTAATATTAAATTTGGTTAAAGGATGAGAAAATGGGTTTTTAAAAGTTAGAGGGTGGCATTTGTTCCGCCTCAAACTATGGGTGGGAATAGGTCTTTGGCCTTATAATAATATTAGTTACAGTAAATTGATATTAATAGTTTATTTTTCTGTACGTAATTACAGAATATAAACCTGTTTATAACTTTCACTTTCCTGGTGATTATTGGCTAGTTTTTAATTAAAAAATATTGAAATAATTTTTCGGTGAAGGATAAGAACATCACATGGGTCCGTATTTGGAAATTCAAGACAAAGTGATAGGTGGGCCCAGGGGTGATTATCATAATTTTGGAAACTCCTTGGAATGCTCGACACGCAAGAGTTGAGAACCTTTCGGATAATGTCGGAGAGCAATTCCCTTTTGGGTCCATAAGTTTTAGGAGATACTAGTGTTTACTTATGAATTGATGAAATTATTTTTAAAATTTTTAAATTAAGTTAATATATTTATATATAATATTTTTTAGGTTTATCTATTAAATTTATAAAAAATAAATTAGATGACCAGTTTTCATTTTAATGTTTATAAATACTACTTTAATCAAATATATTATCATATTATCCTTAATTAATTTAAAATTTTTTATATAATCTTATTTATTTTTTATATTAATTTAAATAGGTTATTTATATTAATTTTAATGAATCTAAAAATTTTCATATAAATTTTTAATACAATATTTACCTATAAAATATTTTATTTAAGAAAAAAGAAAAAGTATTTATTTTATTTTAATACAATATGTTGTTGCTTTATATTTTGTACCAATATTAATTTCGTATATCTTTAGAATGTTTGTTCTGTATATATGTATTTTATGTGTTGTATTGTATTTTTATTTGTATTTATTTGATATATTTCTATAAGGTTTATTATGTATGTTTGCATTTTTCTTATATTCCAATTTTGTTTATTTATTTATTTAATAATTTATTTTTATTCATTTATTTCATATATTGTATCAATATTCTACTTATTCTTTATTATGTATCTTCGTATCTCTTTTTTATTAATATTTTATTTATCTTGTACATTTTATATATATATATATACATATATTTTTGTGTTGTATATTTTGTTGTTCATATTTTGTTTTTGATTTATTCTATATATCTATATTTTTTTATTATATCTTTTATCTTATTATTTTACATTTTTAAATTCTGTGCGTATATGTATTATAATATATTGTATATATGCACAAGAAATATCTAGTAGGGTTTCTGTGTGTATACGTGTATATTATAAGAATATTCTGTAAGCCAGTTATTTGAATGAGACAAGCCGCTTTGAGTGCAAAGGGTGGGCCAAGTCGTCCTCTCCACCCAAGGTTCAGGCCACGCCAGTACCAAAGCTATGTATATATATATTTTTTATATTTTTTGCTACTGTACATATTTATGTTTATATTTATTGTGCATATATTTACTGTATAATACTGTTACATTTACTGTATAAATATTGTATTTATTGTTATTTACTTATTTATTTTATTTTTTTACAATGTATATATATTTTTACTGTGTAATGCTAAATACATTTATTACAAAGTTTACTGTATTTTCATTTTTTTTCTTTTTCTTTTCTTTCTCTGTTTTCTTTATCATTACAATTATTTTACTTTTATTTTCATTTTTGTTTCTATTTGTTTATTTATTGTTTGTTTGTTTATTATCATTATTATTATTATCATTTTTTACATTTTATCAGCTGTGTATATAAACTGTATATATATTATATGTATATTTTGTTGTATACATAAACTATATATACTGTATGTATACTATGCTATGTATATAACCAATGTATATGGCATGAGAACTATACTATATATAAAATTATGTAAACTTTATAAATATTCTGTAAAAGCAAGTTTTATATTCTGTGGGCATTCGTGTGTATCGTATGTATAATATTCTGCATGCGAGTTGAGTAAATGGTTGGTCGCTTTGGTGGCAAAAGTTAGGAGCCTTTGTCCCCTTGGCTCCCGCTCGAGTCTTATGAGGGAGAAGGCACATTTTTATTTCTACTTTATATTCTACTGGGCCACATACCGCTACTTATCCAATTGGGTTAACTGGGCTCCAGTCTATTTATTTCCCTAGATGAGCTGTTTTTACTTGGGCTAAAGTCTTAATTATAATGCCCATTTTTGTTTTTATTCTATAAATATAATTTGTTCTAACTAAATTTTGTTTTGTTGGATTTATTTATTTAACACATTTGTTTATTTTATTAGATTAATTAACAAAAATTGTTTTTACAGGATTTATTTATTTATTCATTATTTTTTAGACTTGTTTATGGTTAGATAAAATGTATAGGGGTGTATAGAAAAAAAGTTATAATTTTTAATTTTTCTTTCTTTGCTTTTTTATATTTTATTATTTTTATGGATGAATGCAATTTATTGTATATGTATGATTAATATTGCATCACATGATAAAATAAAACTTAATTAAATTCAGTAACACATTAAATGAATAAACCACAATAGTGGAGGTCGGCTTTCAGGCTAGGCAACATGAATGCTTAATACCTTTTCATCATCGTATCTGACTCTCCTAACCCAACCTATTAGACAAGTGATGAGTGGTTGAGTTTTCTGCTAAAGATCCATAAATTGTTTGTCTTCACTGATGTATATTTTTCAAGGTAACTCTCGGATGATTGCTCTATAGACTCCATAACATATCACAAACCCGTTATGCGTTCTTCTTAATCACATTTAAGATAATTAAATAAGAGTGACAAGTCTGTTCTAGCTTGACGTGACAAAAATTGACAGCACAATTTGCTTCCTTATCTTCTTGAGCATGGGAAGTGTAGGTTGGGTACTTGGGGAATGCTGCCTTATATTCCTTTGTGAGCTGAAGGTTGGACTTATGGCTAGCTGACGCAAATCACTGGATGCACTATTTACATGCACTGAGCACGCAGCAAAATTTTCTCTTCGAAAGTGGTAACACTAAACATATCTTATGCAAATGGTTGGATCATTTTTCGCTTCCAGTGTACTGGCGTGGCTTGGAATAGTTGGCTTGCTGCATCATGTTTTGTGGCTTGCCAAGGGATAGGATGATGGCTGGTTGATTTTTCATTGCTACATGCACTGTGCATACAGCAAAACTTTATTTAATTTTTGGTGGCATGAATTAGGAAAAAGTGGTATTCACTGTTTGGAAAATGGTTTATGATAAGTACTATGGTAGGGATTCGTTATCGCAGATGCAGGGTATTAATTTGTTGGATGTCTTAGCCTGAAGTATAAAAGCATGCTAATTAAGTATAAAAAGATTTATAAGCATGTGGATTATAGGAACAATGGCCGCTGAAATAATATGAGGCGCAGAAATCGTTCACGGGCTGAATTCAAGAAAGACAATTTATTTGGACTTAATGTGAACAAAACAGCTAGCAATTCTTCTGGAAAATTTGTAGTAAGCTTAATTTGGAGGGGCAAAGCTGAAGGGACCATTGATACTTCCAGCAGAACAACTAAAGTGGAATTCTTTATTCTAATCCTGGGCTTAAGTTGGGCAAACTGGGAGAGGTTTGTTAATGTTGCTGAATTGGGTTGGGTTAGTAGAAGAATTCTTCCGTCTATTTGTAGCGGGCCTGCAAGTCAGGATTAGAAGCTTCAGCTTGGCGGTCTGGAACAGGTTGAGTGGTGATGTTTAATCTTAAAGCTGGTTTTAATGGGTAATCATGCTTCTGCGAGCCATATTCATGGGCTCACTGGTATGAGTATCTTTAATTGGATGAATTGGGCTGGAGTTAAGGAGAGGAAGGGGCCATTGGCCCAAGAGAAAGACAAGGGATGGGGCGGTAATAAGTTCGGATGGGCAGAATCTCTCGTGTGCGTTAGGGTGGACATTGTTGCGTTAGACCAGACCATTAGGAAATTGTCTTGGATGTGGGCGGCTACGTAACACTATATATATTTTTTCCACGTACTAGTATATAATAGTATCACATACATACTTAAACATACATACTTTACAAGAGTTTATAACATACATTTATTCATATATTATAGAAGTATAAAATTTTTTCCATTATTTTCTAAAAATCTCATATATTATTAATGCATAGCAATATCTGACAACATAAATATAAAACTATAATAAATTGATAATAAGCCTAAAATCGTAATGCTCATAAAGTGTAACTGTACATGATACATCATAAAACTATATAATATGTGAATACTGTATAACTACTAAACAAAAGATATCTTGTTTAGAGCCATCACATAATACTCCTTAGCAGTTCAAACATAATTTACAAGGAAAAGAAAATTTCAGAATGAGTTACAAATCACTCAGTAAACATTTTTTCATGTTACATATATACATAATCATATCTTTTAGCAATAATGTCTTATCATTCTTCTTATCTTATTTTTTGTCTTTTATTCTTTATTTGTTTTACTATTTTCATATTGTCTTTCTTCTTGACTAATCCATGTCATGTATGTCACGTTATAACATATGCTAAAATCCATGACTTAACCCAAATACTTGGTTTCTTAAAACATACTAAAACTCATATTTGATTTGAAGGTCTCATCATAAACCATGTTATATTTGATCTGAAAATTACATTATAAAACTTATCTTAGAATATCTATTTTCATTAAATCATGCATTAACTCCTTTCTTAAAGTATTTAAGCTGATCAGACTAATGAACATAATGAGATCAACTAATGCATGACTAATATTCTCTTTGATGAGCATGGTCTGTGACTATGTCATTTCTAATAGATATTGGTTTATCTCTCTAATAGATGTGCAAACTTATAAATACCCTTTCATATTCACTCCTAAAAGATGTTAAAAACATCGGTTTTTTACTTTAAAAAAATTATGCATGCAAAATATTTATTTTTTTAAAACCTTACTTTAATATATCATATTATGTGATGCTTATCAAGCATTAAAGCTTAACGTATTCTTAAAAACTATTATTAATATTTCTTAATAATGTTTCTTGTTATTATAAAATTTCTCTTATGATTCCTTTATTAATTCCATTATTAAATTTATAATTTTTCTTTTCATTAATTTGAGAAATATTCTAAGGTTTCTCATAAATTTATTTATTTTATATTCTATTGTTTTTCATAATTTAAAATAATTAATTTATGAAGTTGCTCGTTTGCATGGTCATGTCTTCTCTAAACTCCAAAGTTAAGACAAACATGACATGTGCATATGATCATGACTCAACATTTCATAGTCGTGTCTCCAATAGGACAACACCGTCACTTCTCTAGTCGTACATGCATAACATGCACGATCATGACATTACAAAATGTGAGCACACGGTTGTGTGTTTTCTCGAATACACAATCGTGCACCACGTTATGCTACTATAGATCTTGGCCAAATAACCACAAATTTGCTTACTTCTCCACTCAAACCATATCCAAACACATTCAACAATTTTGAATTATCAATAGACAACAATTATCCATCAATTCTTCATCAATTAATAGCAAAATTCATCATCATTCTTTTTGAAACTCTTAATTCATCAATCAAAACAAATAAACATCTTAAGCATGTTTCTTCTCAATCTCAACATCTCAGATCATCATTCATCATTGAATCAAAGTAAAATCACAACAATTGCGTTCCTTGAAGTAGCACTCTATAATACATATATCATTTCCAATTAAGCATACAATTAACCTAAATCTAAGTACACCATAACTTATTAAATCTTGTTGCATGCTTTGTTAATTACACTAAATCAACTTGATTACACAAAAAATATTATCAAACAAGCTCATACATCAATCAATTGAGCATCATCACAATTACAATAGCCAAACAAAGAAAGAAAGGTAAAGAATACTTACCTCAAGCTTATGGATAGGCTTTCTCTCATTAAGTCGAGTCCACAACTTACATCTTAGCTTGCTTCTCCTCTCTTTGCACTTTGGAAGGAGCTCTCTAGAACACTTAAGAGAAATCAAATGAAATAAAATGAAAATTTAAACTAAATCATGCTTTATATAATTGTACCATAACTGCTCTCACGTATTGTTGTGTATTCTAGGATGCATAGTCATGTGTGACAAAAATTAAAAATTTTTGCACCTTTATGCATTGTACCTGTGGCCGCTATCAGGAGTGACACATGTGTAAGCCAAATAAAGCCCCTAAATGATTATTTTACCCTTGGGCTCACTCGACTTAATTTCTAATCCCTAAAATCTCACCTTTTTCATCGATTTCTAACCTAAAATGATTAAACATCGAGTTGTTACATTATCCACTTTTTATAAAAACTCCATCCTCGGAATTATTTGAACAACTTTGGAAATCTCATTTCAAACTCTACTCTACCTCTTAAGTAACCTCATGGATTTTCTACCTCAAATATGAATTGGGCATGGCATAGCATGATGCTGCAGTATGGACCTTCTAGATTTTTGTCACATTTGGCATTATAGCATTACGTTGCAACATGGAGCTTCTAGAATCTGAAATTTTAGTCTTCATCAAAATTGTATCAGTGGATGTCTAGTTTCATTTGGCTTGTGCATCACCTCATTTAGAGTTCAGAATCGCAATTTATGACCATTTTAGTACTCAAAGGTCAGACATAGATTTTTACCAAGAAGACTTAAATTTGCGATAACAGTTAAAGGCCCTAACAAACTTGGATTTTTTCATATGATAGCTTTCCAAAAAGCATGAGATGTCCACTATGAGATGAGTAATAATTTTTCATTATCAAGCTCAAACATGTTGGAAATCCTTGTTTTCCTATTGTGGCACATAATGCTCTCCTTCTCTTTTTATGCTTTAGTTGCTTATTTTTGTTTGGACTAAATTCGAACCATTACCTAGTATTTCATAAGTGTCTTTTTGGATTCCTTTCCATCAAAACCAATATTTCCTATAAAACCAAACATGATAAATTATGATCCTGAATTATACACATAATAAGGGTAAAATGGTCAAATCACTCCCTAAAACTTTATAAATTGACTATAGAATTATGCATGCAATTGACACTTATCATCACTTACCTATCAAATTTTTGGGAGAATATGTTTAATGTTAGTTTATCTTCTTAACCATATGCTTACCCCAGTCTTAGAAAATATGAGTCTTTATGCAACACTTTTCTATATAATACCCAATTATGAGAGACTCAAAGTTTTTGGTGCACTTTGCTATGCTCACAATTAGGAAAAGTGAGACACAAGTTCTCACTATGTGTACATCAATGCATTTTTGTTGGGTATCCACATGCATAAAAAGGGTACTAAGTTTATGATTTAGAAAGAGGCATGACTTTTGTCTCAAGAGATGTGATTTTTCATGAAAATATCTTCCCATTTGCCTTTGATGAAATAAATTCCTAAGATACTTCAAGAATTATCACTAGTGAGCCAACTTTTGAAACATGTAATGTAGCTACACTTGATGAAACACATGTTGCTTCCACACTTGGTAAAGGCATCACCTATATAAGTCCCTAAAACCAATTCATTTCATCCAACACTATCATGCCAAACCATAAGTCACATGCAACTGACATTGCCTATACACCTGATGAAGATATGTTCACCATTTGGAGTTCAACACGCAACTACCTCAAAATGTCCAAGGTGTACAAGGTAATTTTTTCATAAGTTAAAAGGTTTTAATGTTAGTTTGCCGTCATCACTTGCTTTATCTCCAAGTATGTCATAGATGGAAAACTCAGGTAAGTCTTATTCACTTTCATAGTACTTGAATTATTCTCACATATCGTTTTTTCAGCAAGCCTCTTTAGCTTCAATAACCACTCACAATTAGCTAACAAGTTATTATCAAGCTGTATAGAACAATAGGTGGCGACATGTAATGCAACAAGAGATCAATGTTCTTGAAAAAAATAAAACTTGGACCTTGGAAGATTTTCCAAAAGGGAAGCATGCAATTAATTCAAAATAGGTTTATAAAATCAAATACAAGTTAGGTGGTTTTATTGAGTGCTATTAGGCACAATTAATGGCCCCAAAGGGTTCATGCAAGTTGAAGGCTTTGATTATCATGACATTTTTGCACAAGTAACCATGATTACAATCGTTCATTGCCTATTATTAATAGTTGCCATTCAGAACTAGCATATTCACCAATTAGATATAAATAATGTCTTCTTACATAAGGATTTAGTTGAAGAGGCATACATGAAAACTCCATAAGGCTTTTCAAAGCTAGGTGATAACAAGGTAGACCAACTTCAAAAATCTTTGTCTAGTCTTAAATAGGCTTCAAAAAAACTGGTACAAAAAGTTTGTGGACTGTCTTCTTGAACTTGGGTTGTTTAATCTATGACAGAGAACTAACTTTTTCACCTACACACATAGGAACATCTTCATAACCATACTTTTATATGTATATGACATTATAATTGTTGGTAACATTTGCATTTATTAACCATGTCAAGTGACATTTTGACACTATATCTAGTATCAATTACTTGGGTTCTCTCAAATACTTGTTGGGCATTAAGGTTGCTTGTAAAAACATAGGCATTGTATTGAGCCAATGGATGTATACCCTAGATCTACTTAAAGAGGTCAAATTATTAGATGCAAAACTAGCATCCTTACCTGTGGAAACTGAGTATGGATTGCAAATGGATTTCAAGGATAGATAGGAAGACCTAAGTCAATACCGATGTTTGGTTGGTTGTCTTCTCTATTTAACAAGTACACAATCAAACATGACTTTTCTAGTCCAATGTCTCAATTAGTTCACGCAAGACCTTAGAATTCCCCATTTTAATGTTGCTATTCAGTTATTGTAACCTTCTAGGGTTAATTTGGTCTTTTAGGCTTTCTAATCTGAGGAGATTTTTGTGAATTCTAGGGTTGTGAGTAAGTTTTGGGGTGAAATGAGTGTTTTTCTAGAGTTTGGTGGCTTGTGCATGGATCCGTTTGAGTGAATTTGTATGCGAGCACGGGAAAATGACATTTTTGTAATTTTTTGGGATGTACGACCGTGCATGAGAGGTGCACGCCCATGCGTACGTTAAGTTCTAGTTGCCTTGGTTTTAAGTTAAGCTTATCTGTTTCCAAACCTATTTTCACCCAAAGTTTTCCTTTCAATTTTAGAGAATATCAATCTCAGGAGGGAAGAGTAGCTTCCAGGACCATCCAATCCAGCTTGAGTTTGCATTTTCTTAGTGAGAAGAAGCATGTCTAGAGGTAGGCGTTTCTACCTCTTTCCCTTATGTTTTGAGTATGTTTTGATGCATGTTTTGGTAGAGATGAGTTCGATTCCAGCATGCTTATGATGCTTTATTGCATATATGATGATTTGAGATGATTATGATGATGATTGATGCTTATATACATGTGTTATGTGTGAGAATATGTTTATATACATGCTTTTGTGATGGGTTGGATGTTGAATGTGCAAATTGAAGTTATTGAAAGGGCAAATATGCTTATATGGAGTGTTTTGCATGTGGAAAATGTTTATATTGCATTTGGTAGGAGATTTGGCTGGGAATCGAATTGATTCCAAGGGGTCATAGAAGTGTAGAGCAGGACGCACGCCCGTACATACTGCCTTTTCTGTATGGTCACGACCGTGTTCACGTAGCCGTGCATGACCTAATTCGCAAGGTCACGATCGTGTGTTGTTCACGCACGTTCGTGCACCATATGCACGACTTGCTCACAGTCCTGTGCAAGCTCATGCACGCCCGTGCACACTACACGTACGCCCGTGCGTCAGGTAGAAAATGAGAAAATAAGCTTAAAATGAGAAATATGTACAGTAAACTCTATCCAAGTAATAGAAAACAGTAAAATGAGCTCAAATAAGAATATATGATGCATCATATATACAACATAGCATGACATGCCATACAAAGTTTTCAGAAATGGATCCAAGGATCTGAATTCATGTTTTTAGTTGAAAAATATAGATTTCAGGGGTGAATACGAGGGGGCACTTATGAGTTTCAATATTCCCGTTACACCAGGAGCTATATGCTCATTACTAGCCTATGTATTGGCAACTGTCGGGGTGCTCAGCTAGTAGATTATAGGTTTCCTAATCCCAGGATCAGATGCAGTATAGCGCGAGACGATCAGTTCAGATCAGTTTCAAGCCAAGGCCTAGAGGCATCACGTGTCCCATACAGTTTATGACACGTGTTTGCATAGGAAACTCACATGGTCAGGGTGTCGAATCTCTGTATTCATCAGTCTGCGTAGCACAGTTTTCAGCATAGTATATCAGATACCCCAGGGTACACAGTTTTCAGCATAGCTTTCAGATAAAGCTTTTATATGAAATTTTCAGATATGAGATCCTAGGATCCAACAGCATAGTTTTCAATGAACAGTTTTCAGAAAACTATTTTCAGTATACAGGCCCAGACCTAGTTATGTTTTCAGCATACTATATAACATGTCATTATTATATGACATATCAACATATCATTCAGAGAATGATAAGATAGTAAGAAATAATAAATGAACAGAATATGAAACAACGTGTAAAAGACACGAACAGTAGAATATCAAAACATGAAAAGCCACGTAATGATACATGGATTTAGAAAGCGAGTAACATAACAGAACAGTAAAGATAATGATTATCAGTAAGAGAGTTTAGTGAGTCAAGTTTGACCGCTCAGATTTTTCTTCATTCTAGGTTGTTTACGTATACTCATATACGTATTTTACGATCCGATGTGAGGCAGTATTCAACCAGAAAAAATGTGAATGGTAGAATAAGTTTATTCTATGTGAGATGATGTGGCAATCCTTCGATGAGGATTGGTTTAGGGTCAGAGACAGGAAGCGCTTACTGGGTGAATTTATCACTCACTCCCTACTTTCTTTTCTCTTGTAGGTGAGTATTTAGGGGCTGAGGGGAGGAGTTGGCTGCTATCTGGGATCCAGTTGCTTTTGTTTTGCAGCATGCTTCGGTTTGCATGCTTGTACAGTTTTATTTGCATGTTCATGTACATATTTTATCACACACACTTTCCGCGAATATTTTAATATAAACAAGTTTTTATTTGGGCATGTATATGTATGTATACATTTACCACAAGTTTTTCCGCTGCGATATATCAGTTCAGCTTAGGCATTTCGGTTGGGTATTATTGACCTTATTTTCTTTATTTATTTCTTATTATATTATATGAAACAGTGAACAGTAATACCCATCTGGGGTGTCCTACAGTTATGCAAGTATTTGAAAACTTCATTAGGGCAAGACATTCTCCTCTTTTCCACTAGTAGTCTTGATCTACTTGCTTACAATGACTCTGACTAGACAAGCTACTCAACGACAAGACAATCCACCACTGGCTACATTGACTTTCCTAGTAGTAGCTTGATCTCTTGGGAAACAAAGAAACAACCAATTGTCTCATGCTCCTTAGCTGAAGCAAAATACAAAGCCATGGCCAATGCCACTAGTAACCTCATCTGGATTCACTCTTTACTCCTTGACTTGCAGGTGACCTTGTCTAAACCAATGTTACTATATGTGACAATCAGACGACCCTTCATATTTTTGCGAATCTCGTGTTCCATGAGTGCACAAAGCACATTGAATAGACTATCACTTTATTTGTGATCGAACCTTTAATAAAAAATTTTACACTTTTATTCCATTGATCAAGTGGAAGACTTGTTCACTAAAGCCCTTGGGAATCCCACCTTCCATCACTTACTAGTTTGGCACTTGCTACGTCTATGCTCTAACTTGAAAGAGGTATTGAAATATCCACTGCACAAATATGTATCATTGTAATTAATATGTAATATTCCTCCTATTTTTTCCCTTTATCAGTTTTTCAATTGCCTTTCACGAAAACTTTTCATGTGTCTAATCTTGTATCAAAATCAATGAAAGTAAGTTGGAAGAATTAGCTAATAACATCTATAGCCGCTAGCTTTATTTTAGTTTACTTTTCTTTATTCTGATGTTCCTAATAAGGGGATCGAAATATCCCAAAAATCAGTCACGTGAGACAGACAATTGGATCGTAATGGAGCATTTTTTTTTTATTAGATTTCATGTCCATTGTGTTATACTCCAATGCGCCGATGTCTCAATGCTCTTTGTTTCTTCTGAGCAGATGGACTCAGATATTCTTGGTTCTTATGGATTTTCAAGTATTGGAGGTGAGGTTAATGGGATAGATGTCAGGGTAAGTCATAATTTCTATTAGTAGAAAAACACTGTTGGCTTTTCATTGCCTGTTCCTAATAGAAATATTGTCTGTTATTGCGTGTTCTTCTTGCTCACTAATTCATATAAGTCAATAGGATTAATTTATTTTATTTCATAACATTTTAAATCATCGTACAATAATATTTTCATATCAATTGGTAATATCATTTCCTAATTCAATGATAATATTAAAAATTTATAGTTACATTAATCGATTAATAACTATAATAATAAAATCGTAAAAAGTCTAGTAAATTACCAAAGAAATTTTCCACGTGCTCATCCTTATCTAGACAGCCCACTGAAACTAAGTTGTCATGATACACGATCCTTCCCCCCCCCAAAAAAAGGGAGCCAACAGACACCAATAATTGATAATTGTCTTAATCCCTTCCTCCCAGTACTCGAGCTGCCACTACTCTGTCTCCTTCACTAAATCCTTAAACCCTAACAAACATTTGCACATTTTTTCATTTCATTTCTTTTTCTTCGTTCTCTCATTTCATCTCCCAAATTTTCTCTCTTTCGCCAAATTATGATTCTTCCACTTCTCCTGCTCTCCTTTCTCACTCTCTCAATGGCCACTGCCACCGACGACGAATCAATCTACCAGATCCTCAAGGACCACGACCTCCCCATGGGCCTACTCCCCAAAGGGATCACCCAATTCAGCTTCGACGATACGGGGCGTTTCGAGGTCTTCTTGGATCATTCTTGCAATGCCAAATTTGAAAGCGAATTCCACTATGATAGAAACGTGTCCGGCACTTTAAGCTACGGTCAGATCGGGTCCTTGTTGGGTATTTCCGCCCAGGATTTGTTCTTGTGGTTCCCCGTTAAGGGAATTCGGGTCGATATTCCTAGTTCCGGTCTTATTTATTTTGACGTTGGTGTTGTTTTTAAGCAGTTCTCGTTATCTTTGTTTGAAACGCCTATAGATTGTACGGCTGTGCGTTCTGATAATGATGGTGATATTCAAGATGGGAAGCTTATCGCTCAGGCTCTGTTCAAGGTTTGATTTTGTTTATTTGCTTAATTTTTCAAAATGTGAATGCAAGAATGATGGAAAATGTATTTGATCTTGATAGGATGGTCGTAGAGAATACTTAGAACTGAGTTTTTAGTGATTGTTTTTAGAAATAATTGTGGGTTAAATGATAATCAGAAGGCACGTACTATTTTTGAATTCTGTTTTCAGTAAAGGATGCTGGTATTCGTGATATCTTGTGTGAAATCATATTTTCCAATTTTATTTCTCATATTTGTTTTACTATTTTTTTTAAAGCAGATATCGAAAATATTTTCATTTTTTTCGGACTTTTATCTTTAAAATTAAGTGATGATTGTTCTCGTAGTCATTTACTTTTTAGTCAATGAAATTAGCGAAAACAGAGCACTAAATGTGAAACACTGAAAATAGGTAGAAACCTAAAAGATGATGTTTTTATTTTGTATTTTATTACTGTCTTACATGTTTTTACCGTTTTAGCATTCTGTTTTCAGTAAAGGGCACTGGTGTATTCTTGATATCTCAAGGGAAAATATCGAATCTCAGTTTACATTTCATTTCTGATATCGGTTTATTTATAATTTATATAATTTTCTCTTCGAAAATGTTTTCATTTTCTCTGCGGAGTTTGTCTTTGAAAGTGCGTGATACTTTGCTACCTTAATGATTTAGTTTTATCAAAACCAAATTAGGGAAAACCTAAACATAGATCTATTTATTCTTTTGTTCTCTATTTTATAATTTGTATTTCACGCTTGTCACAACAATATAATAATAATAATAATAGATGCATATCAATTTGAGTAAAGAAATATAAATGCATTCTCAAATTTTAAATACAGTTTTAAGATTCTTGTAGAAAATAAGAATTAATACCAAATGTCACCTGAAGGCACCTTAAGTAGTAATTTTTTTTCTGCGCAGCTTGATCAAGAAACTGTTGCCAGGGATGTTATTTAGATGATGGTGGAGAGTGGTTGACATTTCGTGCAGTAGCTCAATCTGCTAGCCATGGGTTCTCCATTCCCCATTGCAAAAAAGAAAATGGTGGCTGCATTAGCAGATCCTATGCTTCATATATATGTGGTTGCTTGCCTTTTCTAATCCATATGATCCGAAGTTTGCAGTCTAGTTAAGCTGGCTCTTTTCTACGTGAGGAGGCCAGTGAATTTGATGGAGAAAATTAAATGATGCATATTCTTTGGAAGATCAAGGGATAATTTTTTTACTTTCAATTTTGTATGTTGAATTTCTTGTATTATCAATACAAGGGTGAATGGTATATTGACTCTCTCTTTCCGGTGTAAGTTTTAGGTAGGACGAGGGACACGTACCTTGATGAACGGCGAGATAAGAATTCAAATAATAAAGCTGGTTGCTTAATTTCACATGTATGCTTCGTATCTCAAGTTTTCTTTTGCTTTCCTACTTGATTCCACTAATATGTTTTTGTGTTTAAATTCTATACTGCGATGGATATTACCTACTGGGTTAATTAGAGGTAGTAGATGAATGGGAAACGAGGAATTCATTTTCAATTAGTAATTGTTTTGTTTTTCATTCTAAAAACTTTTGTTAGCTTATCCATTTCAAAGGTATGTAAAAATGTGCTAAACTAGATGTTCTTACTGTAATATTTAATTTTCATGAAGTTAATAAAATCATTAAATCCTAATCCATATGAACTATGTATAGATTATAGAAAAGTGAATGAAAAACTTTAATTTAAAGTTTATAGGAATACTTGATACGTTATGTAATTAGAAACCCAAAAGTTGTAGAAATCACATATATTAAAGTGGCAGGTCTTTCACCTTTGAAACCTCCTTTAAATGACAATTTTCAAGGGCAAAATATATTGTATTGGTTTCGAGGAGGGAACCTAACAAATGTATAGTAGGTTAGGGAATCCTCTATAAAAAAATCTAATTAACCTTAAAACTTACACTAATATTATCCATTTAGATTATAACCTTGTAGTGTATTAGGTCTGTCTTTGTTGATCATTTAAACTCATCTGTAAATTGACATTGAAATATTCAATTATCTGATTTTATAAAACAAAAATTAGATTTAATATTAATCCACATCAAGAAAATAAACATAGATTAAGAATGGCTTCTAGCAAAATGTCATAACCATCCAGATAGCAGAGTGTTAGTGAATATCTCTATGCTTGATCAACTTGATAGAATACGCACAATATGATCCTTTTGTTATTGTATTTCATGAGATTGAAATATAAATATATGTTTATTTTCAGGAAACCCTCATATATATAAACGCCCAAACTGAGGTATTAGATGTGATACAAATTGATCTAACTATGGTTATAGACTTAGTGGTTGTGGATATACTCTACAGAGACAAAACTCTCTAAGAGTGACAAATCTTATGTTAATCTATTATAGCCTTTATATTGATCATAATGTAGCCAATCACTTACCTTTATAACACTTTATTTATGGTGATGTGTTTGATGATGTCAAATAAAACTACTCCTAGTACAAAATGGTCTGATAGACTTCAAGTCATCACTTCTAGTATAAAATGGTATAATAAACATAAAGTCAAAGAATTAAATATACCTATCAAGTCATAAGGATTGTTCCATAGACATAATGGAACACACTTTAGATGAGATCCTTATTATCTAGTTTGTCTAGTAAATATGGTTATTATATCGTGCATCCATATATAAAACCAGGTTGTAAATGTAACATTCTAAAGTTAAAATAGTATTTCTAAGCCATGGTCATGATTAAGAGAGAGATTTTATAGTCTAAGATTAGACTTAGAAAAGTTGTAAGGGTAAGATAGTCCTTTTAGTGTGTGCATATGGCATGTGCATAGGGCATACACGATCTACATCTTATAGACACATGTTTATATGTCTTTGCCATCGTGCATGCCTGTGCATCTCTTGCTACATGTCTGTGTAGGCCTATTGGTAGAGTTGCCATATATAAAGCAAATTTTTCTCTTGTTTCAAATAAGCTTACTCATTCTTTCTTTTTCTTCCCATCTCAGCTCTAACCCTAAATCAGAGAAAAGCTAGTTTCTAGTAACTAATTCAGCCAGGGTTAGAGAGATAAAAATCTTAGAAGCTTCAAGTAAGTATTTTCTTACCTTTTTTCATGTTCCTTATTTATTTAGCATATATTTCCTTATTCTAGGTGTTAGATGAGATGCGAACCATGTTTTGAGCTTAGACAGTAGCACGATATCATAAAATGATAAAAAGTGAGAGATTTGAAGGCAAAAACATGCTTAGAATATATGCATGCATTATGTATTATGCTTTATGATTTTAGAAGCAAGTTAGGTTGTATTTGGCTATTATTTGCTGAAACAGAGTAGGAAGCATGACTGTATGCCCATTGGACACATGCCTATGCAGTCATGTTTTTGTAGAGTCACGATCGTGTACACGAGGTATGCATGATTGAATTTGAGAAGGGTCACAATTGTATAGCTAGTATCATGGTCGTGTGTATGCAATAAATCAAGAAATTGCTACAATTCTTCTAGAAGCTCTCATGTTCTTATGCATGACCAAACACACGACCATGTAGCTCATGCACAATTGTGGGTTGAGGGTGTATGCCCTTGCACTTAGTGAAAGTTAGGGAAAATGTCCAAAATAAGCAAAACATCATTAATAAGGGAATATATCTATATATTGAGCATTTTAGTAGAATATCATAAGAAGAAACAACAGATTAAGAATAAGAAAAGAAAATAAGAACATGACATAGAAAATTATAGTAGAGAAACCTTCAGAACAAAGAATAAAAAGTCGTATGTTAAATATTTTTCTAGAATCACACATTCAAACTTACATAAGTAAGATAAATTCAACAATAGCCTAAAATCAGTGTTGGTAATTGGTAGATTACAATCAGAAAACAAAAATGGAAATAAAATAGTAATTAAGCAAATAAAACAGAAAGCTATTGGATGCACAACCAAATACACAAAATAGCTTACATAGAAACAATAATGAAGTAAACAAAACAAAAAAGCTAGTGACTCTAATTAGAATACAAAACAGTTTATATAGAATTTATTAACAAGCTTAATAAGTTACAAAAACAGGAATTTTAGTAAAAAAAAACATTGAACAGAGCTAAAATAGTTGTATAGCTATACCAAATACAAATAATAAAAAGAAATTAATAAGATATCATGTATGATAAATATTACATGAAATGACATGCAAAAACAGTATTTTCAGAAAGGGATTTAGTGATTAACATGTATATGTTTTTTTAAAAAAATACGATGATCTAAATATTATTTTAGAAGTAGATACAAGAAGGTATCTGTGAGTTACACGCCCACTATAAAGGGAGCCAATGTCAATTATAGTTTAGATATATACATTGGTATGTATTAGTTTTCAGATTTTAGCTTCTTAATCGAGTGTCAGTATGTTTAAACTCATATGACCAAGGTGTTGAATCCTTATATTCATTAGTCTACTTAGCACAATATGTATCTTTTGATACAAAGAGATTTCAAATATAGTTTTCACTCAATTTTTCAATATTTTAAGATTTTTGAATCCCAACAACTTTTTCACAAAGCATTTTCAAAGAGATGTTTTTTAGAAAATAGGCCTAAGGGCTTAAATATGATATTCAGCATGAGTCAATATCTTTCATATCATGTCATGTATAGCATAAGAATAAACATAGCAAAGTACTTATGATAAGTGATAAAAAAAAAAAAGTAAAACTTATCAAACAAACTAATAAGTAATAAAAAAGTCAGAATATACAACATTAAAGATATAGGTACATACAAAATACCAAATATGTGACAAAATGAACAATTATGTAGAATCAACCATGAACAAAACAATAGATAAGAAACAAAGCAACTAAGAATCAAATAATAAAGCTTGTAATTAGATAATGATTTGTGACAAGTCATTAGTACTATAGTACGATATCTAACATAATAAAAAACGGAATAGAAATCAATTAAGATTTAGAAGAAATCATAAGTACTTGAATAAGCACATCATAATCAGAATCAACTCTAGTAAGAAATAAAGTCAATAAATATAATGAGATGAGAATTCAGACGAATACTTGTATCCACTCATGAATACTCTAGCAAGGATATATATATATATTGTTTTCAAAAATATAAAGAAATAGATACACCGGCACAATATACATCATAAGTATAAATATAACATAGTTCAACTAAGACTCAAGAGGAGTCAAAAGTACCTTAGCTTTTAGATATTAAATAAGAGATGAAAAAGATAATGAATATTAGAAAGAGAGTTATATGCATTTAGTTGTATCAGTCTAGTTCTTTTTCATACTATATTGTATACGTATACCTATATATATATACTTATGACATGGCATGAAACAAAAGCTAAACAGTATAATGAGTTAGAGAAAGATAAGCTTATAAGACTAGTAATGAACTAAGTTAAGTTTTTCAAATAAATAGTCAAACTAGTAATAAACTAAATAGAGTCTACCAAACTAAAGATTAGATAAGTAGTAAAGTAATAGAGATAGAATAAGAAAAGACTATAAGTTAAGCAGAGTGCATGCTAAGCCAAGGGAAGTAATTAGAAAGAGATTAATTAAGAAATAAGATAAGCAAGAATAAATTTTTAAAAATACCTTCAATTAAGAATCCAAATAAGAAAAGAAGCAGAGAGTTTTATAACTAACGATCAGGATCAGAACAGAGTAAAACTCTACTTGAGAGTAAAGTTAGGAGATATTTATTGAATGTCTTGTCACTGATCCCCTTTAGTTTTCTCTTTTACAAGTTCGTATTTTGGGAAGCTAAGCTTGGAGCACAAGATGGCTAAAGAGTGGGATACAACTTGAGTTGGTTTTTATCAGAGTTCTCAGTTTTATATATATGTATATATTCAGTTTTCAACAAATAGCATATTGTCTTGAATGCTTTGTATTGCTCATGCATAAGTGTACAATATCATGTATATTTTTAGTATTTATAAAATGTAATAGTAAAATTATGAGTTTTCATTCAAACACTTGCCTAAGATGGTCTACATGATCATCCTCACTTTTACCATACATAAGAATGTTATTAAAATAGGCCACAACAAATTTTCCAATTAAAAGTTTAAGTACCTCACTCAATAATCTCATGAAGGTACTCGAGGCATTAGATAGTCCAAAAGGCATAACTAGCCACTTATATAACCATTCTTTAGTATTGAAAATTGTCTTCCACTCATCCCTATCTTTTATTTTGATTTGGTGGTACCCACTTCTCAAATCAATCTTTGAAAAAACCTTTACACCATGAAACTCATCTAGCATGTTATCCAGTTGGGGTATAAGATACTTATACTTAATTGTAATTTGGTTGATGACCTTACTATTGATACACATTCTATAAGTTTCATCTTTCTTAGGTACAAAAGAGCTGGTATTGAACAAGGACTCATGCTTTCCCTTATAAACCCTTTAGCAATCAATTTTTTAACTTGTCTTTGTAACTCCGTAGATTCTTAACGGTTAGATCTATAAACGAGTCTATTGATAATAAGACACTAGGTTCTAGGTTAATTTGGTACTCAATTCTCCTCAAGAGTGGTAATCCATGTGGTAACTTATTAGGGAAGACATCATAGAATTCCTTGATAAAAAATATGGATAAGAGATGGTTTCATTGGATGGTATATTTCTTTTAGCCACCAACAAAGTAAGGATAGGTTTATGTCTTTGGAAAGCTTTGTCTAGTTGGTTGGCATTGAGGAAAAGGCTCTTGTGAGGTATATTTGGCTTAGATGGTGTTTAAGGTATAGTTTGGCTAAGTGATATTAGGGTAAGAGTTATAGTTTTCTTATGAAATTAAAAGGAATAGGTGCTCAAGCTCGTATAATGCATTACCTCTCTATCAAATTGCCATGGCCTCCCAAGTAATAAATTGTAAGCATTCATGGGAATAACATCACAAACCACTTCATACATATACCTCTTGCCAATAAAAAAGGGAACCATAACTTACTTGATGATTTGTAAGGTATCTCTATTACTCAACCATTATAACTTTAAGGTCTAACATGGTCAAAGGTTGGTAAACTCAATTTCTCTATAACAGTGGTGGAAGTAATATTGGTGCAACTTCTACTATCGATAATCAATGAATAAACTTTCTTATTGATACTACACCTCATTTGAAATAATTTTTCTCTTTGATAATCTTATAGAGTGACTTAAGCATGCATTAATTTCTTGAGAATTAACAATTCCCCTTGATCAAGATTGGTTAGCTTTTCTTCCTCACTCTCAACCTTAATATCTTCATCAACGTCTTTATCTTGAAAGCCTCTTTTATAATTGTAATCTCCACCAAATTCATAGCTCGATTGTTGGAACAATTGGCTTAGAAATGACCATATCTAAGACACTGAAAACATTTCTTATTCCTAAGTGCATTTCTACTAGCATCATATTGTATTTTAGGTTTCTCCTTGTTAGGCTCAACAATCTTCAATTTACCAAAATCCTTAGGTGAAACATAAGGTTTGGTATATGATGTGGACCTTTTGTGATAGTTGCTTTCCTTGAAAACCTTTTTATGGGTAGTAAATTTTAAGGCTTTAAGTTGCCTCTCGACCTTTATGGCTAATTTGCACACATCATAGAATGATAAACTTATAACTCCATCTCTATGGTATGCTCCATTTTCTTTGGTATATCACTCCTGATCTTCAAATTCCTTTATATAATACTCCACTTTTTTGTCCTCTTGCTTCAAATTATGGATTTTAAAATAAAGGTTCATTTTATGGTTTGCAGGGAGGAATCTCTTCTTCAACATCCTTTTCAATTTATCCCATGACCTAAATTTCCTTTTTCCTTCTCTTTCTTTCTTTGTTTTCATATTTTCCCACCATAAGGAAAAGAAGCCTTTGAACTTCAATGTAACTACCCTATATTTCTTCTCATTATCATACTTTTTTTATAATAAAAAATTCTTTCAATGCTATAGAGCCAATTAACGAATACATCCAAATTCAAGCTACCATCAAACTTGAGGATGCCTAACTATAAACCATAATCATCATCATCCTCCCTTCTCCTCTATCTGCTCTAAAATTTAAATTCATTATTGGATTTACTAGATAAAGAGAGCTTTTTAACATATGGAGGTATGTGGATGGTGGTTCTTTGTCTATAGTAGGTGGTTTTATTATAGGTGTCTCTTATAGTTTGAACTATATGATGGGTTATGAAAGGATCATCTCTAGGAGGTTGAGGTGTTCTAACTTGGTTTTGTTTGTTAGAACCTTGGCTTTGTATCACCTTAGCTAAATCTTAAGACATGTCATGCATTAATCTAGTAAGGGTCTTAAATTTGTCATTCAATTCCATCCTTAAATCTTGGATTTGGCTTTCCAATCTCATATCTCCAATTTTCCATAGGGGTGAAAGGGATTGAGAATTCTTCTTACTAGCCATCAACTAAATTGATTAAAGTTAGAATATGTTAGAAAAAAGTTTAAGATGGAAACAAAGTGAAAATAAGGTTTTATAAATAGTATTTTTTGGCTATAAACAATGATTCTAGGAAGGTAAATAGTATTTCCAAAGATAATGGATAAAGAACAAGTAATTAGGGTAATTGGGTTTCGGTTGATAAGTGTTGGGTTAGACTTAGATTGTAGTAATCAAAGTTGGTTTTAGGTTAGTGGATAAAGGTAGTATAGTATTTATGGTGAGGGGCAATAATGTAATTGTGTGGTAGGGTCAAGATAAATGACTAATGAGATTTATGGATGATTAAGCTAAATGATGAGAGTTTAAATGGACTAATGTTACTAGAGAAGAATTAGTAAGAGATTAGTAAAAGGTGTTCCTAAGTTTAAGGTGCAAGTTAGTACTTGAAACCTTATTATGGTACGTATGGTAAGGAAACATAAGGTATTCATTAAGGAAGGGTATGGTGTAGAGGCTAAATTTAGGGAATATGTCTAGTAGAGTAGTGATTACACAAAAGAGGCTCACATGTTCATCATCTCCTTCTTCTTAGCTTCAACTTCTAACCCTAAAAACAATTCCCAGTAACTTTTCCCTCAAAGTCTCCCATACTACAATATGCTAACACAATACCATACCTTCCAACCTAGGTTGTGATACCAAATGATCCAAAAATGCACACTAAATAGGCAAACAACAAGCAATCTCTAATATACAACCAATAAGCAAGATCATCTTCAAGAAAGGAAAAAGATGGAATGGTGTCAAATAGTCCATAATAATCACTTACTTGGCAAATAATAGGAAATGTAAAAAAGAGAAACAAGCTTAAAGGAACATCCACTATCTTGATTCAATCACCACTAACCTTTCCTTACTAGAAGATTGGATAAAGATAGAAATGAAGATCTTAGAACTAACAAAGTTCCATAGGACATTCAAGAAAAGCTTGTAAGCTTTGGGAAAATTTGTATATTCAAGTCAAAAGTTTTTTTTTTTTTTTTAACTTGAATGATTGACACTTATATATGTGTCCTACATGCCAAAAGGAAAAGACTATGATGCCCTCATAATTTATAAAAAAAAGAACAAGAGAAATAACCTTAAACATAAGAAAAAGTTACAAAATCAAGTGTGGAATGTTGCATGTACACATAAGGCAGGAATGGGCATTACAGAACCATGACACAACATAGGTAGTTACACATGGGATAGAATGTAAGCACCATGTACCTGTAAGTAGAATGCGGGCATCGCAGCATGGAACTACGATACATGTAGGAAAGCTTGCATTATTCTTTAGGCACCACAACATGGTGTAATGGTAGGCTGTAGATAATCTTTGTTCTTCTCCTTGCTTGTTTACACTCTTTTGAGGCTTGATTCACTACATGTTACCTTTGCCTTGGCCGAAGGATATCTTAGTGTTCAAAGCTAGACATGAGGGTGGAAATTCCAAGCATAATAACAAAGTTACCCTAAAGCTGCTACTAGGGTTTAGAAGTGTATTAGCTTCCTTCAAGCACGCTAATGGCTTGGGAACTATATTCATATCAATATTCATAATTTTGACTAAGTTATGAATTCAGATGTATTGCTCATTATTTTTGAGTAAATTTAGGTTAATCATTTAGTTAGTTTAGTTGAATATTGAATTTGCCTTTAAATATTAGTTGTTCAAATAACATTAAGATCAATAATTTCATTAGTTACTAACAATCTTCATGGAAATGATATCTGAACTTGGTCACAGTATAGTACTCATACGATATGGTGCACTTGTTAGTAAATTGTGGTTAGAATTCAATACAACAACAATCAATTCCCTTGTTTTGTTAGAAAGAAAGTTATGACCAATGTTTTAAAACTTTGACCAATTGGTCAACCAATTTAATGAAGAACATGTGGTCAATCCGATTTGGATTAAGGCTAAAATTAAAACAAGTTTTAGTTATTAAACCGGATTGGCCCAATCCGATCAAGACCATCATGTATCAACCATTCAAACTTGAGGAGTAAGAGGTTCAAACCCAAGACTCCTTGTGTAGGAAGGCATTAGCACCATTGGGGTAAAAGTGTTTATTGTCCAATATTATCTAATAAATATATTTAATAACCCATTTTAAAATTTTAATTTTGTCATGTTAACATCACATATTCATTCTATTGGTCAATCCGATTGGCTCGAAAAACTGACTCTTTCACTTGATCAAAACTCAATTTGGGTTTAAAAACTTTGATTATAATGCATAAAAGAGTAGGGATAGAAGCCATAAACTAAGTGCTATATAATGTTTTTTATGGGTTTAAATTAAAACTTTCACAACAAGTTAAATTTATTTCCTATTGAAATCAAAATAATTTATTAGTAATTTTTTACTCAAATGGTTAATTAATAAATACTATCGTATCTCACGTATAAGTCTTATTAAACTAAAAAAATATGTATTCAACTAAATGGAAATGACTTTTGGGCAACTATGAATTAATGTCATTATTGTCTTAATGACATTAATTACGAGGTTAAACCATAATGAATTAAGCAGAGTAAAAATAAGTTTAAACTTAAAGGGAGGCATGCATCTGAACATTGTTTTCCTAAACCCAAAGAGTTTTTTTCTTTCTTGCCAATTTGAACGGTGCTGTAAGGTTTTAGATATAACCTAAAAGTTGTCAACTATAAACACAACCATCAGAAGATAATCACTAACAATTTTTTTTGGTAAGTAATAATCACCAACCTTATATTGTCAACTTTATAAGATAATCTTCGAGAATGTTCTTCAACTTGCAACTGTTGTGTGTTTTGAGTGAAGCTAAAACCCTTGACAAATGAGAATTTTATAACTGGTTACGAACTCTATTTTTTCTTTATTGCTCTCACTAGAATTGTTCTTAAGAGGAGACTAATTGAAGAAGATGGAAAATAAAGCCCCATAGAACTTGAAGAAGAAATTTGTAATTGATTCGGTGCTATGCTTAAAACAATATAGAACTTCAATTTATAATCACAATTGAGTGATATGGTTATGGTAAATAAGACAGTTCAAAGATGATTTTTGCGAAATGTTTCATTGACGATGTCCAGTCATAAGATACGATAGGACTCCATAAAAAGTGTTTGACCTAGCTTTATATTTACATTGCTTTACATTTACATTTATATTTCTTCAAAGTATAAATTTTACAGAGAAAAATATTAGTTTCACTAAATATCACTGAAATTCGTTTACCATAACAAATTTACATTACATTTTTTTATATAGATCTTGGTCTTTGATAGAATAACAACATTTATTAAGACAAGTATAATGGCAGACAACACCAAAACTAGAAAATTATGTTAGTTGACGTATTTAGAAGAAGAAGATTAGCTGGTGGTTAAAATCTATCTCTCTCTGTTAAGTTTAAGGAGACAACTACGTGCTATCTACTTACTGAGCTATCTACTGATTGACAAACTAATGAATAATTATTAGACCTACTAATTGACAAACTAATGAATAATTATTAGATTTGATAGGTCGTGTTATCGAATTATGTTTGGTGCCATGTTAATTCGAGTTTCAGGTTAATGATCTTTAATGTTAACTCGACTCTAATAAAATCATGTTAAAATTTTTTAACTCTAAATTGAATTAAAATATTTTCAGATTCATTTGACCTAACCCAAATTAACCCAACCTATGAAATGGGTAAATATCATATTAGTGGGACTTACAAGTTGGGTGGACCTATTAGCATGACAAGGCCTAGAGCACAACCTATTAGCATGACAAGGCCTAGGGCACGACCTACGACCCCTTAGGTTGTGCCTCCATGGGCATTTAACGGGTCGACTTATGTATTTTTATGGTTTGACTAACCATTTTATATTCTTAATTCTTTATTATTTTTATGGGTCATATAAAGTTGGCTTGTGGGCCTTGCCCTAAAACCCCCAACATGACCTATATAACTTGTTGATTTAGCATAACTCACATTTTTGCAAGTTACTTGCATTAGAGCGTGAGTTAGCCCAACCTTTTTATTCTATTTATTCATACAGGTTAAGATGATTACAAAACAAAAATAATATAAAAAACCATTATTAAAAACTAAGCAAATAAAGAAATCAATCTAATTTGGTAATGTCGATAAATAGTGGGTTGGTAATGAAAATTTAGTACCTAGTGAAATAATGTTAATTTCTTTGTTGCTTTGAATTAGATAATAGAGATTTTTGGATTGAAATTCTTTCTGTTGAATTAAGAGGATAATGAATACTGAAAATTTTTATTATTATTATGTTATACAAGGTTTTATTTAAGATTTTTTTTATCAGTTTGGATTAATTCAGGTTAGTTTTGTGTTAACCTAAAACCGATGTGATTTTATTTGAATCAATCCAAACCCATTTTGGACTACTTTTTATGTTCAAAATCACAATCTTAATCTTAGCCCTTTTTTTGTATTGTGTCATATCAGATTCATGGATCACGTCATTTTTTATCAGGTCTAATAATTATTCATTGTCTGTTACTATAAAAGTTATCTACTGTCTCCTATTAACAACAATTTTCTTATTTTAAACTTAAAGAACGAGATATTAAGTACTTGTCTATTAATCTCCTTCTTCCAAATATTGAGACTGATATAGTATTTTAATTTATTGTTTTATACTGCTATAATTATCGTGAACAAATATTCCCATCCTATCAAAGACCAATGTAACTGTAAATTTGTTTAAATGAATGAATTTATGTGATATTTAGTAAAACTAAAATTAACATTTATATTTCTTCAATCAACTTTGATGTCTTTGTTCTAATTGTATGTTTGGCGTCAGAATATCTACCAAGGGCTTGTTTATTTTTAAAGTTAATTTTATAATCACGAAGATGAGTTTAAAGATTAGTTTATAAACAAAATACAATCAATATAAACATAAAGTTAGATCAACCACTAATCTATATGGTGTCCTACAAAATCTTATGGCTCGATATCGCAGGCAAAATATTCTCCAAAAAATCCAAAAACTACCTTATTCAATAACCATATCACTCGACTCCATCTATAAATTTGAGGTGTGGTGTTTCAAACATACATTTTATCAATTATACCTTCTTTTCTTCAAATTTGATGGAGCTTTATCCATTCTAAAGAACAATTCCAGTGACAGTGATGAAAAGACTTATCAAAAGTTTCATCACATTTAGATTACCAACTTGCCAGATTTGAGCACCCATCAAAATCATATGCCAATAAATTTAGTAACTTCAGCTTCAGCGAGCAATGCAAATAAGATTATTAGAAAGCGTTGACGAGTAAGTAGGGAACCAGAGTTCTGAACTGTCTCATGCCAAAGCAGTGGAAACACGTAACGACAAGCTCAGTTTTTGAATCAAGATGATCTCCAATCCAATTATAGGGACACTAGTTAGTTTCGAAAATCAAGATCGTAGTGATAATTGATGTATCAAGTTAAAGTAGTTAATGACGTTGATTTTTATATTAGATTCACTATTTTTAACCTTGTATAAAATATTAATTTGTTTGTTAGATTAGAAGTGACTTTATTAATCAAAATTTTAATGTCTTCAACTTGTATTTTAAGCCTTCAAAAGTGCAATTAATCCAACCCTCCATGCTCAGTAAACAGGACCAAATATGTCTTAGGAAGTCATAATTCCAACCGTGCACAACAACACCTATGCTTCCAATACTAGCATGCATAACTTCCCCAAGGCCTTTGGATCATGCTTAAGCTTTGCAACAGTAAAAAACGACACACCAAGGAATTAAATTTTATCAAGTGGCTTCATAAAAAGCCAAGAAAAAAAATGAAGGTCAATTCGGATGAAAAACAAGTCAAAAATGGGCAAGGCAAAAAAAGTACTCTGCATGGCATTGCGACACTGCACCCCAGCATTGTGCTCTTACCATGCGCAATTGTTCGTGCTCATGCACCCTGTGCATGCCTCTGCACTGTGGCATGGTGTTGTAGTGCCATGCTTCTATCTCGTGCACCCACATGCCCCAACGCCTACATGATCGCATGCCCTAGTGCCTGCATACCTATGCACACACCTACGCACACACTTATGTGTTATGGAATGGCTTTGTAACACTATGTTTTTCTCCTATGTGTCATAGCATGGCACCATAACACCCAAAATAATTAAATAGGAGTTAAATTTCATCAAGTGGCTTCATACGAAGCCAAGGAAAACAACCAGAGGTCAATTCAAGTGAGAATGGGTCAAAAACAGGTAAGGCAAAAAAGGTACTCTACTTGGCACCATGACATTGTGTAGCATCCTAGATTTAGAAAAGCCCTTAGGGGTAGAGTTTAATAAAAGAACCATATTATTCAATAGTAGGGGTACGCGTGACGGCGGGTCCTATACATTGTGCCCCACTACTTGCCTCTACCATGCACACATGTTTGTGCACACTGGCTCACTTGCTTATGTGCCTATATGCTCACTTGTGCATTATTGCGTGGTGTCGTAGTGCCATGCTTTTGTCTCACACATCTTGCACCCACATCCTTTAGCGCCCGTGCACCTGCATACTTGTGCACATACTTGTATGTTGCAACATGGAACCGTAGCACCCTGTCTCTATCTTGTACGCTACGACATGGTGCTACTGTACCCAAAATCTACCTCCAACTTGGAATTCATGCCTTTTCAAGGCACTCTTGCATGTTTTGGACTCTAGAGCTTCTCTAATGCATCGCCTTTGAAGTTTTTGAGCTTTTAATGACTTTCAACAAGAATTTGAGTGCCAATGATCCTCAAGATAAAGATCAAACAATTAAGCTTAAGATCAAATCTAAGACAATTTAAGATTAATGAAATTTTTGCATGGAAAAGAAAGAAAGGGCATGCAAGTTACTTTCATTTTCATACTTATTTAATTTAAGCCATGTATTGTAGTTATTTTATTCGTTTTATCATTTCATGTAACCTGTAAAAGTTGTAAATTAGACTAGGGTTAAGTTACATTAACTATGGTTTGTAACTAGCCTATAAAAGGCTGCTTTTCTCATTTTTGTAAGAAGACTTGAATATCAAAATTGGAACCCTACAAAGCTTTGTGTTTTTTTCTTTTGAACTTAGAACTTGTTGGTTCTTTATTTCATTTTTTTTTTTTCCCTTTATCCAATTCTTGTGATAAAAGAAAATTGGTAGTAGAGATTTAAGCTGGTGAGTCTTGATACAAGTTAGTGGAAGATTCCTTTAAACTTGGTGATTAATATTTCTTTTGACTTGTATTAACCTTAAGTAGATGGATATTATCCTTAAGCTTAAGTGTATTTCTTGAAAGTTATCAAGTAAATTATTATAAGTTGTCTTATGAACTTATACCTCGTTTCCCTACGTTTTTTGTGTTGAATAGGTGATGTTCGAAGATTGAACATTGGAGTTAAGTTTGTTTGATGATGAATTTGATTATTGTATGAAATATCGCTTGAGTTTGCATAAAATTTGAAGGTAAACTTGTTGGAACTTTTGAAAGATATTTGAACATAAGTTGATACCAATTTGTGAGGATTAAGGACTTTCCCTTATAGATCACTTTTATTTTTGGGAGTTCTCCATCATATTCACGGTGTACACATATATCAATAGAAGATTTGACAAATAAACCAAAAACCTTCACTTACGAAAGTAACGACAAACCTCAAATCGTCGCCATGAAATCAAAAGGGACGAACAAATGTTAATCATGCATTAATATTAAATAGTTGTTTGGTCAAGTTAATGAAGTGTTTAGCCTTGTTTTTAATCAACTAATAAATATTATATATATACATTGACGTGATAATTTTATACAATTTAAATATTCTTTATCTTTAATTTAAAATAAATAACTAGTTAAAATTTAATTAAATTGTCGTGATTATAATATGTTAAAAAATATGAAATTATAAATAATATGCTATGTAAAATTTTTAAGCCGATTAATTAAAAAAATAATGTTATATATTAAAATTCTTCAACAAGAATATGTAATATAATTAAACTATTTTAAATTAAGAATAGCTTAACCAATTAAAAAATAGTTTATCAAATATAAATTTACATGTAAGTAATAATTTGTTTAAACCTTTCGCATTAATTATCTTTTATTTCCTAATGAAATTCAAATAGTTTATTAATTATTTTTTCTTCACAAGGTAAATTAATAATACTATTCTATTTAAGTTAAAAAATAAGTTTTAAGATAATATGGAAATGAATTTAGTGTAATTATGAGGTGGATAAAAAAAATCTGGGATAGAGATTATAGTCTTAATGACATATTGGTTACCAGGTCATATTCTTGTACAATCGCCTCACTTGATGCTATGAGCAGATGCCAAGTTTCACTAACAAATATTGTATAATTTTCACTTACAAATATATTTACAAACTATACTATCTACAATAATACTACTAAGACTTTAAGATGTTACTAAAAAACTTTCAATTATGAGTACAACCATCGAAAGATAATCTTCCTACCTTATTGTGTCGAAGTTATAAAAGAATTTTTTATAAATATTTTTGAATCTACATTTGTTGTGTGTTTTGAGTGAAACTAAGCACTGTATTACAAAAACTGCACTTGAGATATCATAAAATTACTTAACATTTTAACAATAGGCTTCAATCCCTGTAATGTAACTACAAGCCCAATGTGTGATCATTGCATTTCATGCAAACATGGATCTTATTTCTCTATCTTCTCCAATTTTTTCATTCTCAAACACTCTTTTCCAAAGAGAATATTAGCAAAGAAGTTGAGTTTTTTTTGTTGTAATCAGATTAGTAACTTACCAAAGTTTAGTAATCCTTCCATCCTTATCCATGCATTCTTTTTGTCATTTGTATTATTAAAATATACTCTATCGGCACATCTAATTGTTAGGATTCTACCAAGTCATCAAAAAGATGACACATCAAAAGAATTATAATTTAAAATTTAAAATCTTAAAAACAGTACTTGTTTTCCCTTAAAATTGATCACATTCATATATTTGTAGATATCTCATTTTGAATTCAATAAAGTTTTTTTTAACTGTAGAAAATCTGAATATTGAATTAAAATTTTTTTTAAAATGTTGGAAGTTAAAAAAAAAAACAATGATATAACCCAAGCAGAAGAGGAGAAGCACGGTCCGCCCAAGAGAAGAAAGAAAGAGGAACGGGCGTGCAGGGGAGCAGGCCCAAGTCTGCTACCTGTTTTCTGAGTGCGTGTAGTACACGAACGAGCCAGAAAGGACCAGATCGCGCGTGTAATTCACTCACGCGCTGTTTTTTCTGTTGGCTTTTCCTCTTTTGCGGCCAGTCTTCTGCTTCTCTCTCCTGCTCCTGCCAGGCTCGCGTGTCGCGCGCTGTGTGGCTGGACAGCTGGCTGTCTTTTTCATCCAAACCGTCCATAAAAAGAGGGGGGAGGGGATTTTCAGGAGGAAGGAGTTTCAAGGAAAAAAAAAAACTTTTAGGGGGAGGAAAGAAAAAGATTTCAGAGGAGGAGAAGATTTTCCGGGAAAACTCCCTTGAGAAACAAAAAAAAAATTTTGAAAAAGAAATCGAAAAACAATTAAAAAAAAAATACATATTTTGAAAGAGCTTACACCTTTGAATTTGTCATCCTCAACTTAGTATTAACTTCAAATTTGAGACAACAGATTTTAGATAAGCCTTTGAGGGAAAAATCCTTTTTAGTAATATATTTGTAATATTATGTTGTATTTTTATATTTTTTATTAATATTTATTTTATATATTTTCAAAATGTTCACTTTGTATATTTGTATTTGGTATGTTATACTTTGATATTTTATATTAATATTCCAAATATTTTGGGTTAATAATTTGTATATTGTATTTTTATTTATTTTGTACATAAATTTATCAATATTTTGCACTAATTTTTTTTGTGTTGTATTTTATATGTACATAAATATTCTGCATGTATATTTTTCTTTTTTTTTTGTATTAATATTTTATTTATTTTGTACATTTTTATATATGTACATATATATTTCTTGTATGGTATGCCTTTGTTATTCATATTTTTGTGTTTGATTTATTCTGTGTATCTGTAAATTCTTTATTAGATCCTATGTATTATTCTTTTACATCTTTAAAACTTGTATGTGTATGTATTAAAATATACTGTATGTGTGCACAATAAATATTGTGTCAAAGTTGACGTGTTGTGTGTATTGGCATATATTAAATGTATTGTCCTACATTAACAGATGAGACTAGTCGCCTTGATGGCATAAATGTGGTCTATGTTATTCCCCCGCCCGCAAGAAATTTAGTTCTTCCCTTTTTCGTTTTATTTATCATTATTATTATTATTTTTTCCTTACAGTATATATATTTACATATATTATCATATTTTGTATATACATTATATTATGTTTAGACTATATTACATACTGTACATATACTTATTATTGCATTTTGTGCATATATTATACTAATTTATATGTATTTTATATGTATATGTTATATATGTTGTATTATTATTGAATTGTGCGTATCATATACTTTGAGTGTTTGAATTACTGTATATATTTTTATACATGTATAAATGTATATTTTATATTTGCTTGAGGAGAAATGGTGTATTCGTGCACATTATATATTTTATGAATGCATTCAAAACAAACGGGGACTGTGGCTGTTGCCATGGTGGCGAAAGTTGGGAGGTATTTTTGTGAGAGAGAAGCAGCATTTTTGTTTTCACTTTATATTCTGCTGGGCCATATGCGGCTTCTTATCTATTTGGGCTAGTTGGGCTGCTTTCTGTTCATTTCCTTACGCCGGCTGCTCTCACTTGGGCTAGAGTCTTAATTATATTGCCCATTTTTATATCTATTCTATAAGTATAACTGTTTCTAATTAAATTTTATTTTACAGGATTTATTTATTTAACATATTTGTTTTATTGTATTAATTAAAAAAATTGTTTTTTTGTAGGATTTATTTATTTATTTATTACTTTTTAAGGTTTGTTTAGTGTTAGACAAAATGTATAGGGGTGTATGGAAAAAATGTTGTAATTTTTAATTTTTTTTACTTTTTTTTTCGTATCTTATTATATTTGTGGATAAATGTAATTTATTGTATATATATGATTAATATTAATAATATATTGCGTGATAATACAGAATTTAATTAAATTCGGTAATGCACTTAAGGCTTGAATACTAATTATGCTCCTTAAGATAGACTAGTAGTATATTTTTGTTTCCTTATGATATCCCTATAAAGCTACATTTATCATATTTAGAGTCTAGCTTATTAGAGGTCAGTTTCTTAACATAAGCATCACGGCTGTAAATCTTTAGATAAGTCTAATTAGATTGTTACCGAATCCATAATTCATATTATCCAAAGTCTTGAATGGTAGTTGGTTAACATATAAGTCGTAAATTCTAGGGTACCTTAGAAAGACAAGGGTAGAAATGTGAAATTCATCATAGGCCAAACATATCCAACTAGGTTTAACTTTTTCGTTTAGAGACATTATTATGTTACAGTGTATCAAGAGAGGTAAGTTGTGATACCATCCCACTCTTTTAGGTATTCTCTAAAGTTTACGCTTAAGGGTTCATCTTTTTTATCTGATTATAAGATTTTAATAGTTTTACCCAACTAATTTTCCACTTCATTCTTAAATACTTTGAACTTCTCAAATGATTTAGATTTAGGTCTTACAAGAAAAATATAGTCATATCTACTGAAATAATTATTAAATGTGATGAAGTATGACTAGCCACCTTTAGCCCATAGTATTAAAGGTCTTTATACATCACTATGGACGATGTTTAACAATTTTTTTGTCTTTTCATTATGTCTAGCAAAAGATGACTTTGTCATCTTACCAATATGACATTATTCACATTCATCAAATGATTCTAAAATTCCATCCTATGGATTTTTGAAATACGTTTCAAATTTTTATGATTAAATCTATAGTGCCACAAGTATGTAGGATACATTATCAAATTTAAAGTCTAGCTTATTAGATGTCAATTTCTTGATATAGGCAACCCAAATCATTAAATAAGTCTAGTTAGGTTTTCACCTAGTCAATAATTTGTATGGAGTCTTATTCACAAATTTATATTGTAATCAGTTTAGTGTGTATGTTATAGTTTCTATGGCAAACCCTAAAAAGATATGAATAGATCTATGAAAGTCATCATGGATCAAACTATATCCATCAAGGTTTGATTACTTTATTCAGATACATCATTATGTTATAGTGTACCAAGAGAAGTGAGTTATGATATTGTCCAACTTTCTTCTCTAAATTCAATGCTCAGTTATTCATCTCTTCAATCATATTATAGGATTGCAATAATTATTCCAATTTATTCTTTACTTTATTCTTAAATTCTTTGAATTTTTCTATGGATTTATACTTATGTCTTATAAGCAAAACATAGTCATATCTATTAAAATCATTAATAAGTGTAACAAAGTATGAATAACCACATTTAGCTTGTATTGTTAGAGGTCTTATATACATCACCATGGGTGATGCCTAACAGTTATGTTACTATTTTGTTATGTCTAGCAAAAAAAGACTTAACCATCTTGTCTAAAAGCATGACCTGCATTCATCAAATGATTTGAGGTCAAATGATTTTGAAACTCCATCTTTGTAGTGATTTTTATATAACTAAGTTTATAGTGCCATACGTATGTAGGATTCAATTCACTATATCTAATTTTCTTAACATCAAGATTGAGAACATCATTAAAAGAAGCTAGATATCATTAATTAATGATATAGTTCCATAGTAGATATCATTTAAACTAAAAAATAATAAAAATTTACTTTAAATTGATGCCCTAACTATCTAAACATACATTAAAAAAAAAATATATTTTCTTAGAAACTGACAAAGCATAGCAATAGTTTTTCACTTTTAAAACTTGCCTAGTAGAAAAATTTTAATAATTAGAACCTACAGTTAATACAACTATGTGTGCTCTATTTCCAACACACATGTTTATCATCCTTGTCAAGTGGTCTACTCTAGCTTAGATCCTGTATATTAGTACAAATGTGATAGCCACATCCATTGTTAATAACCTGAGATGAAGTAAAAGATATATTAATCTCATCCTAAACATACTAAAATAGAAGCTTTTAACTTTTATTACTTGCCTGCTAGAAAGACCTTGCAACATCTTCTTCAATGGTCAAACTTGCCACAATAAAAGCATACTACCTACCCATCCTTTTTCCAACCACTATTAGTAAGCTTTAAAATAGAATAAGGTTGTGTTTGAGGCTTGGGATTAGGTTTAGACTTAGGCTTAGCCTTAGTCTTTCCCCTACCCTTAATCTTACCTATTGCAACATCAACTAGGAGTACAAGCATAGACTTCTTAATATTTATTATATTCCATAGTCATTAACATATTTAAAAGCTTAGTTAGAGAATTTTCAATCCCATTCATATTTTAATTCATAAAGAATTGAGGATAAGATTTAGGCAAAGACTATAAGACCAAGTCAATGGCAAGGTCATTGCTAATACAAAAGCCCAACGTTTAAAGTCTTTCAATGTATTGAATCATCTTAAGCATATAAGGGCCCACTTGAGCTTCCTCTAGTATTATGAATTTGTATAGGGCTTTTGACACCTCATACCTCTCCTAACAAGCATGCATAGAGAATAATTCTTTAAGGTTTATGAGAAGTGATGTAGTGTCTATCTTCTCATGCTATTTTTATAAATTAGGTGTCATCGATGCTAACATCAAACATTTGAAATCATTAGCACCAGGTTATGTAAGATGGGTGTTTTTAATGACATATAACTTTTTTTCTTGACATAAAATAATTCATAGATTTTGATGCTAATGGGTGAAGTTGTTTCCATCTAACCTATTATCCTTTTCTAGTATTGCATATAATCTTATGTTGTTTGTAGTCATATTAAATATATATGTTCAAATTAAGCTAATCAAAATCATATTTTAAGTTTACTTAATATGAGATTTTACTAAATTAATGCTCTTACTATTTTTTTTTTTCAAGCTAATAACCCCCTCACTATTAGGCTCAAGAAATCCTGATGAATTTTCTAGTTCATTGAGATCTCATCTAACTCATTGCAACTTCACTTTAGTGAACAAATTATATAGGTTAATTAGGTTATCAATGAACCAAGTGTACAAGCCACTAAACTCAAGTAACAATTATTACACTTGATAATTCAACAACCTTGAGTACAACTCTCAGTATTAGTAAAATGGTTACTACATATTGTTTATACATCAAAAATGCATTTAACTCTACTTGTGCATAATACTTAATCTATCTTTTTTTTTTTTTTTGGAGAACAAGCTTTATGGTTAGTTAAGTCAAACCCATCATTATCAATTACTTAATTCACCTAATTGAATTGTGCCAGTTGCTTTAGCAATAAGGCCATGATAAATAGGAGCTTAATCGAGCCTATAGTGATTGAATGCTTAATTTTTTTACTTAATATTTGGTTGAGGATTTTTCATTAATTTATTTTAGATCTCATTATTATTAATTTAATTCATCAGTATCTTAGATATATATGTAAATCCTAAGTATGCATTCTAAGCATAAAATTACACATTAATACATGGCCTTACTAACGTTAACTTCGATGAGCTCTAAAGGGTTGGTAAGTTCAATTTAGATTCCTACACTTTATAACTTTTCTTCTTGGATCTTTGAGAATGATGGGTTGTCTTTCTTTGTCTCTTAAGTTACATTACATAGATAATCACCTACTCTAATTACATTGATTATAAATCTAATCTAATTTTACATCAACAAAAAAGAAATCTCGCGTTACATTTGAATGGAGTTAGGTGAGAAGTGAAATACAACAAAAGAATAGGGATGCAAAACACATAAAACCTATTTTAATTAGAATCATTCAAATCCCAGTAATTAAAAAAAAAAAAAACATGTATCTCATTGGTCTTAGGCTCATGTATCGAACACTATACATCGTATCCATGGCATCTTATCCACCACATACAACATATTCTTATTTGTTAATTTGCCTAATTTTAATTTGGTCTCTCAAGTTTGATTAATTTATTTAACACCCTTTTTAGTTCTAAATTGTCAATTATTGATGTAATTGTGTAATCGACCAAATTCCAGAATTGTTAACATTCAGCCCAATTTTTGTTGAGATTTTCTCCCCTTAAATCTCTCTTCCTTTCCTAGCTTAGAGATTGTACAATTATTTTATATAGTTATTGTATATCCTTTATTACTTAGTTTAAAGCTAATTAGTCTCCTTATTTTTTTCCTTATTTTCTTCTTAGTATTGTATTATAAATTCTCCTTGTATATGTTGGTTATAAGTAATTTGAGATAAATAAAAAAAATCTTATTTTCTTACTTTCTCTTTCAAGTTGGTATTAGAGCCAACCCTTTTAAATCCTGAAACAAAATAAAATGAGTGAAAAAGGTGTTGAATCATTTGGAATTGAATCAATTCCTGTAATTATGCAATCTGACGGTGTTTTTAATGCAGGAATAATTCTTAATGAATCAAACTATGATGTTTGGTCTCAACTAATGGAGATGCATATTGCTGAAAGAGAAAAACTCTCTTACATTCGTAGTGTAATAATCCAGGGGTAGAAATGTCATTTAGACTAAGTTAAGGGGTAAAAGAGAGAGAGATTGAGAATTTGAGGGGCACACGCCCGTGTGCCAGGAGAGAGAATGAGTATAAGTTTCTTTTTCCCAGCTTTTCCCCGTATTTTTCCTCCAGTTTTCCTTTAGCTTCTTTCTCTTTTCCTTTCCAGCGAACCCTAGAGTTGAAACCATCCAGCCAGCTGCCATTGTTCCGGTGAGAGATCCAGGACCAGCTAGAGAGAGAGATTCGGACGCCATGGCAAGAGGTAAGTATTTCTTTACCTCTTCACTTAGGTTTCCAGCAAGTTTTCCTGTTTTCCAGCTTAGTGGATGCTTGCTGTGTGATGAGTATGTTTTTCCAGCATGATGTGATGATGAAATGATGAGATGTATGATGATTTTGAGATGAATATGCAATGTGTGATGTTTACATGCTTGGGTATGTTTTGGATGAGAAATGCATGAGATTTGATGAGTTGAATGAGAAATGCATGAGCTGAGTATGTTTATTGGCATGTATATATGTTGTGTTGATGTTTAATTGAAGATTGATTGAGTATTGGATGTGTTTGGGTTGGATTTCTGGGTTTCTAGACGCATCTGCAGATCTGCAGATTCTGGGTTGAGCACATGACCGTGCGCCCGAGGGGACACGACCGTGTGGCCTCAAATCCGCATGGACACGGCCTTGCATCCTGCCCGTGTGTGTATGAGAATCCACACACACGCCCGTGTGCCCGAGGGGACAAGCCCGTGTGTGAGATCCCAATTGTACACGCCTGTGTAGGCAAGACACGGGAGGGTGCTGAGGCAACCATACGCCCGTGCAGTGTGATACACGCCCGTGTGCCTAGCCATGCACGCCCGTGTGCCTAGCCATGCACGCCCTTGTATATACACACACGCCCGTGTGGCCTGCCAATTTCATGATTTCTTGATAATTGATTCCAGAACGTTGCACGCCCATCAGCACAAGGAGCACACGGTCCCGTGTACCTTGACACACGCCCGTGTGGCTTAAGAAAGAAAGAAAATAAGAATTAAACGCATATTTAATTAAAGTTAAGCTACCCTAAGCTTCCTTAAGTGAAATCTAAGCATGCGAAACACGAGAATAACATGAGAAAATAATATATCATGCATGATTGAGAGACATTGAGCATGGCATGCCACATACATGAGATGTTTTCAGAAAGGGGTCTACGGATCTAAGAGATGTTTTAAAAGTATATATATACGATGTTTCGAACATCAGTTAGGGGTGGATACGAGGGGTTACCTGTGAGTTCGCACGCCCGCTAGAGAGGGAAACCATGATTCGCTAGAGAGAACATGGTTGTGCACGAGTAGTTTTCTTTTAGGTTTGAGCTCACGAGGCCAAGGTGTCGAATCCTTGTGTTCATCAAACTGGCCAGCATAGCAGAGATATTTTCCAGATACAGTACTTTTGATACTATTTTCAGATATACTATATGTATATATATGAGGATCTTCAGATCAGAGATTTTTATGAGAAAGAGTTTTCAGAAAAGAGTATGTTTTCAGAAAATTAGGCCCGAGGGGTAAAGTTTCATTACATATGAGTTTTACATGGCATCAGAGCATGCATACCATGTTATGTACCATATACATAAAACATATGAGATAAAAGCAAGTACAGAGCATAAAACACATGAGAATTCTGAAAACTTAATGATTAAAGAAAGTAAAGAAATAAAGAGATAAGAAAGATTGAGAAATCAGTAAGCTGAGAATTTCGAGGCCTGATCTAGGATCAGCCTTTGCTTGATGACCTGTCTGTGTAAGAGATAGGAAATGCTTACTGAGTGATTTTGTCACTCACCCATTTCTCTTCCTTTCTCTTTTGCAGGTCAGTGAGTTTTGGGGACTGAGATGCGGCGATCAGCTGTGAGGTTTTGGGGACATGGCTCGGCAGCTAGTTTTGAGATTCGGCTCATTTGCTTTACCAAATCGCATTTCCTGTATTTATGTTTGTGTGTAGTATGTTATTATGCACTGTTGTATGACATATTCTAATACATGAGCAACCTAGGATTTTAGAAAAATCTTTATGACTTATTTTTATTAAAGTTTTTATTTATACGCTTCCGTAACTAGATTTTTACAGTATATTGAGCAGCAGTTAAAATTCTTTTCCCTCGTAGGGATCTCTGTCACAGGCATAATTTCATTATTATTAAATATATATTTATATATATATATATTTTACAGCTGCGCACAGTAGGCCTGGGCGGGGGTCACTACCAGGTTTTGGTATCAGAGCGATACCTTGATTTTCAGAGCAATGTTTTGAGATATTGAGAGAGTATTTGAGATATATTTTAAGAAAAAGAGTTTGAAATGCATTGTTTTATAAGAAATAACATGAGCCAAGGCCAGCATGTCCCTACAACTGTTGTTCGCTTCTTCCCAGTGTAAGTATAGTTTGAGAATATTGTTTGTTTGTATGTTTACCCTTGTGTTGTGTTGTTTTAGATAGCCCAAGTCCTTTTACCCCTAGTCGTAGAGGAAGAGAGTAGTGCTTCAGTTTGGCCCATTAGTACTAGTGATTCTAAGAGGTCTCGGCACTCCAGAGTTTCTCTTCGAGCTGAGGATGTGAGAGATATCTTCAAAGAGATGATCAAAGAGGGTTATTAGTCGGTAACCAGAGCCGATGAGTTTGAGCCAGAGAGACAGAGAGCCTATCGGTGGCGAGTCAGAGGTCAGTATGGGCAGAGAGATCAGGGTATGTCAGAGACGATCAGAGAGCCTTATCAGATGCCAGAGTTTGGCCGTCAGACAGATATGAGTTCAGGGACAGATACGATTGGTACAAGTGATTCAGATAGGTTGCATCCGATCTACAGTTTACCTGGTGCTCATCAGCCGTCTAAATTCAGTGGTTCAAGGGATCCAGCTGTGGCTGAGGAGTGGATTGAGTCGGTTGAGAGTGTGATTGGGTTGTTCACGATGATCGACAGAGAGATGATTCGGTATGCTACTTTCATGTTAAGAGGTAATGCGAGGGTGTGGTGGAACCTCGCGAAGACATCAATGGATTTTGTAAGTTTGACCTGGAGTGAGTTCAGGAGGATGTTTGAGGAGGAGTACCGTAGTGCAGATATGGTACATGCTAGAGCCCAAGAGTTTATAGAGTTAACTCAAAGGAACAGTTCGGTTAAGGATTATGCCACCCGGTTTAATGCTCTAGCCAGATTTGTTCCAGGAGTAGTGACTTCTGAGCCGATTCGAGTTCAAAAATTTGTACACGATTTACACCCTGCTATTGCTAGAGATGTGATGACTGGTTCTTCGCCGCCACAGAGATTCAGTGAGGCTTTAGGGAGAGCCTTGAGGTTAGAGGTTTATCTACAGAGGATGAGTTTCTTTTTAAGGTCAGCAGAGAGAGCACCTGAGAGAGGTGGAGCTAGAGGTAAGAAACCTATGCATTCAAAGAAACAGTTTAAGGGTAAGCGTCAGAGGCAGAGAGTAGAGTTGTCAGTCTGCAGATCTTGTGGTAGGAGTCACCCAAGAGAGTGTTTGGCAGGTCAGGATGTTTGTTTCAGATGCCATCAGCCTGGTCATAAGTTTTCTGAGTGTCCGATGAGAGGAGTTAGAGTTGGGCCATCAGTCGGTGGAGCAGGTCCCAACCGAGGTTATGGAGGTCCAGCTGGTAAAGGTGGTGGAGCTCAGGGAGGCAGTGTTGGTTCACCCAGAGGCGAAGGCAAAGCTAGAGTCTTCGCAGTGAGGAGAGAGCAGGCTGAGATGAACCCTCATGCAGGTACAGGTCAGTTGACTTTCTTGGATACTCCTTTATATGTGTTGATTGATTGTGGTACCACACATAGTTTTGTTTCTCGATGAGTGATAGAGAGATTAGGGTTGACCCATAGTGTGGCTGAGAAGAGTATTAGTATTGAGATACCAGATGGAGGTGTGATAGTGAGTGATCTGATTCTGGTAGATCAAAAGGTGACCATTATGGGTAGAGTTTTGAGGATAGACTTGATCATGTTAGAGTTAGCCGATTTTGACATGATCCTAGGCATGGATTTCTTGAGTTGTTATGAAGCTGAGATAGACTGTAAGAGGAAAAAGGTTAGATTGCAGTTAGGCTCTGATCAGTTCACCTTTGGTGAGGGTAGAGTGGAGACGGTGCTTATTTCCTGTTTGCAGGCGAGGAAATTGTTGAGTAAAGGATGTGTAGGATACTTGGCTAATATAGTCTGTAGAGAGGCAGTTGAGTCAAGTATCGAGGAGGTTCCTATAATTGGAGAGTTTCTTGATGTGTTTCCTGAGGATTTGCCAAGATTACCTCCAGAGCGAGAGTTAGAGTTTTTGATTGAGTTGCTTCCCGGTACGGCTCTGATTTCGAAGGCTCCGTATCGCATAGCTCCAGCTGAGTTGCAGGAATTAAAGAAACAGCTTCAAGAGTTGATTGATAAGAGATTTATAAGGTCGAGTTGTTCACCATGGGGCACGTCGATTCTATTTGTGAAAAAGAAGGATGGTTCCTTGAGGATGTGTATAGATTATAGAGAGCTGAACAAGGTGACTGTTAAGAACAAGTATCTGTTGCCTAGGATAGATGATTTGTTCGACCAGCTGAGTGGAGCAGCAGTGTTCTCCAAGATTGATTTGAGGTCTGGGTATCATCAGATTAGAGTCGCAGAGAGAGATGTGTCTAAGACTGCTTTCAGGACGAGGTATGACCACTATGAGTTTGTAGTGATGCCATTTGGTTTGATGAATGCTCCTGTGATTTTTATGGACTTGATGAACCGAGTTTTCCAGGACTGTCTAGATAGATTCGTTGTTGTATTTATCGATGACATCTTGGTTTACTCGAGGAGTGTAGAGGAGCATGTAGAGCATCTGAGATTTGTTCTTCAGAGATTGAGAGATCGTCAGGTTTATGCTAAGTTTGACAAGTGTGAGTTCTGGTTGAGTAGTGTAGCCTTCCTTGGACACGTGGTTTCTTCAGTAGGGATTTCAGTAGATCCGAGTAAGATTGAGGTCATTCTGAGTTGGCCAAGGCCGAGGACTGTTAGAGAGGTGAGAAGTTTCCTTGGATTAGCTGGTTACTACAGGAGATTTATAGAGGGCTTTTCCAGTATAGCCAAGCCGTTGACAAGTTTGACTCGGAGTGAGACGCCGTTTGTTTGGACTGAGGAGCATGAGGCTCGATTTCATGAGTTAAAGTAGAGGTTGACGAGTGCTCCGGTGTTAGCATTACCTCAAGAGGGTATGGATTATGATGTCTACACAGATGCATCCCACCAAGGGATTGGAGCAGTGTTGATGCTGTCAGGTAGGGTGATTGCCTACGCTTCTCGATAATTAAAGGATCATGAGTTAAGGTACCCTACGCATGACTTGGAGTTAGCGGCTGTTGTGTTTTCTTTGAAGATCTGGAGATACTATTTGTATGGTGTCGATGCTGTATTTATTCTGATCACAAGAGCTTGAAGTATTTCTTCACCCAGCAAGAGTTAAATATGAGGCAGAGGAGATGGTTGAAGCTGGTGAAGGACTATGATTGTGAGATCAGATATCACCCAGGGAGAGCTAATGTAGTAGCAGATGCTTTGAGTAGGAGAGTAGCCTTGCCTATGGTTACAGCTCAGAGAGAGTTACAACATGAGATTGCCAAAGACGAGATTGAGATTATGTCAGTCGGTTTTTCTAGACTTCAGTTGGTTTCAACTTTGTATGATGACATCAGAGAGTCTCAGAGGGCCGATTTATGGGTTCAGAGTATGGTTCAGAGGACTTCAGAGGGTTCAGTTTCAGATTATAAAGTCAGGATGGTATTTTGAGATTCAGAGACAGAGTATGTGTGCCAGAGGACACAGAGTTGAGACACAGGATTTTGTCAGAGGCTCACGATTCAGTATATTCAGCTCATCCAGGTAGTACAAAGATGTATCAAGACCTTAAGAGATCGTTTTGGTGGTCTGGTATGAAGAGAGATATAGCAGAGTATGTAGCTAAGTGTTTGACTTGTCAGCAGGTCATGGCAGAGCATCAGAGGCCGTCTGGTTTGTTACAACCTTTGAGGATTCTCGAGTGGAAATGGGAGAGTATCTCGATGGATTTCATTTTATGACTCCCGAGAGTGCAGAGAGGTTATAGCAGTATTTGGGTTATAGTTGACCGGTTGAGTAAGTCTGCACACTTCTTACCAATCAGAGATGGTATGAGTACATATCAGTTAGGTCATCTGTATGTTAGAGAGATTGTCAGACTTCATGGAGTTCCCAAAGATATAGTGTCAGACAGAGATTCGAGGTTTATGTCAGTCTTTTGGGACAGTTTACAGAGAGCTTTGGGAACGAGGCTTCGCTTCAGTTCAGCTTATCATCCCCAGACAGATGGACAGACTGAGAGAGTCAATCAGATATTAGAAGATATGTTGAGGGCTTGTTGTAGAGATTTTCAAACTAGTTGGGTTGAGATTTTACCATTGATGGAATTTACCTACAATAACAGTTATCAGTCTACGATTCAAATAACGCCTTTCAAGGCTTTATATGATAGAAACTGTCGATCACCATTGTATTGGGATGAGATGGATGAGAGGGATTTGCTAGAGTCAGCAGTGGGTCCAAAGATGACTCAGATGATGATTGAGCAGATCAGAGTGATTAGACAGAGGATTCAGCAGGCCTAAGATCGTCAGAAGAGTTATGCGGATCTGAGACGTAGGGAGGTAGAGTTTGAGATTGGAGATCATATCTTCTTGAGAGTTGCTCCTTATAGAAGAGTTTTAAGATTTGGTAAGAAAGGTAAGTTGGCTCCGAGGTTTATTGGTCCGTATCAGATTCTGGAGAGAGTTGGCAGAGTGGCTTACAGATTGGCTTTACCAGCGAGTATGGATAGGATTCATATTGTGTTTCACGTATCTCAATTAAGGAAGTATGTGGGAGATTCTTCACATGTGCTTCAGATTGAGGATCTTGAGCTAGCAGATGATCTGAGTTATCAGGAGAGACCTGTTCAGATTCTTGATTACAAAGTGAAGGTCTTAAGGAATAGAGAGATTCTGTTGGTTAAGGTTCTGTAGAGGAGTCAGAGAGTTGAGGAAGCCACCTGGGAGATTGAGTCTAAGATGAGAGATAGGTTCCCAGATTTGTTTAGTTAATTCCGGGGAGGAAATATTTATTAGAGGGGGAGATTGTAATAGCCTAGGGATAGAAATGTCATTTAGACTAAGTTAAGGGGTAAAAGAGAGAGAGATTGAGAATTTGAAGGGCACACGCCCGTGTGCCAGGAGAGAGAATGAGTATAAGTTTCTTTTTCCCAGCTTTTCCCTGTATTTTCCCTCCAGCTTTCCTTCAGCTTCTTTCTATTCTCCTTTCCAGCGAACCTTAGAGTTGAAACCGTCCAGCAAGCTGCCATTGTTCCAGTGAGAGATCCAGGACCAGTTAGAGAGAGAGATCCGGACGCCATGGCAAGAGGTAAGTATTTCTTTACCTCTTCACTTAGGTTTCTAGCAAGTTTTCATGTTTTCCAGCTTATTGGATGCTTGCTGTGTGTTGAGCATGTTTTTCCAGCATGATGTGATGATGAAATGATGAGATGTATGATGATTTTGAGATGAAAATGCAATGTGTGATGTTTACATGCTTGGGTATGTTTTGGATGAGAAATGCATGAGATTTGATGAGTTGAATGAGAAATGCATGAGCTGAGTATGTTTATTGGCATGTATATATGTTGTGTTGATGTTTAATTGAAGATTGATTGAGTATTAGATGTGTTTGGGTTGGATTTCTGGGTTTCATGACGCATCTGTAGATTCTGGGTTGAGCACACGACCGTGCGCCCGAGGGGACACGACCGTGTGGCCTCAAATATGCATGGACACAGCCTTGCATCCTGCCCGTGTGTGTATGAAAATCCACACACACGCCCGTGTGCCCGAGGGGACACGCCCGTGTGTGAGATCCCAATTGTGCACGCCTGTGTAGGCAAGACACGGGAGGGTGCTGAGGCAACCACACGCGCATGCAGTATGATACACGTCCGTGTGCCTAGCCATGCACGCCCGTGTATATACACACACGCTCGTGTGGCCTGCCAATTTCATGATTTCTTGAGAATTGATTCCAAAACGTTACACGCCCATCAGCACGAGGAGTACACGGTCCCGTGTGCCTTGACACACGCCCGTGCACGTTTGCACACACGCCCGTGTGGCTTAAGAAAGAAAGAAAATAAGAATTAAACGCATACTTAATTAAAGTTAAGCTTCCCTAAGTGAAATCTAAGCATGCGAAACGCAAGAATAACATGAGAAAATAATATATCATGCATGATTGAGAGACATTGAGCATGACATGCCACATACATGAGATGTTTTCAGAAAGGGGTCTACGGATCTAAGAGACGTTTTAAAAGTATATATATACGATGTTTCAGACATCAGTTAGGGGTGGATACGAGGGGACACCTGTGAGTTCGCACGCCCGCTAGAGAGAGAAACCATGATTCGCTAGAGAGAACATGGTCGTGCACGAGTAGTTTTCTTTTAGGTTTGAGCTCATGAGGCCAAGGTGTCGAATCCCTGTGTTCATCAGACTGGCCAGTATAACAGAGATATTTTTCAGATACAGTACTTTTGATACTGTTTTCAGATATATTATATGTATATATATGAGGATCTTCGGATCAGAGATTTTTATGAGAAAGAGTTTTCAGAAAAGAGTATGTTTTCAGAAAATTAGGCCCGAGGGGCAAAGTTTCATTACATATGAGTTTTACATGGCATCAGAGCATGCATACCATGTCATGTACTATATATATAAAACATATGAGATAAAAGCAAGTACAGAGCATAAAACACATGAGAATTCTGAAAACTTAATGATTAAAGAAAGTAAAGAAATAAAGAGATAAGAAAGATTGAGAAATCAGTAAGCTGAGAATTTCGAGGCCTGATCTAGGATCAGCCTTTGCTTGATGACCTGTCTGTGTAAGAGATAGGAAATGCTTACTGAGTGATTTTGTCATTCACCCCTTTCCCTTCCTTTCTCTTTTGCAGGTCAGTGAGTTTTGGGGACTGAGATGTGGCGATCAGCTTTGAGGTTTTGGGGACATGGCTCGACAGCTAGTTTTGAGATTTGGCTCATTTGCTTTACCAAATCGCATTTCATGTATTTATGTTTGTGTGTAGTATATTATTATGCACTGTTGTATGACATATTCTAATACATGGGCAACCTGGGATTTCAGAAAAATCTTTATGACTTATTTTTATTAAAGTTTTTATTTATACGCTTCCGTAACTAGATTTTTACAGTATATTGAGCAGCAGTTAAAATTCTTTTCCCTCGTAGGGATCTCCGTCACAGGCATAATTTCATTATTATTAAATATATATTTATATATATATATTTTACAGCTGCGCACAGTAGGCCTGGGCGGGGGTCACTACACGTGGTAAGATGAAACAGCTAGCCGAATCTGACAATGGATATGAAAAATGGTATGCTGAAAACCAAAAAGTGAAATGATGGTTATTGATGTCCATGAAGCTTGAAATCATGAAAAGGTATTTACATCTACCTAGTGCTTATGAGATATGGAGTGCATTATCAAAAGCTTTTTATGATGGAAGTGATGAATTACAAGTATTTTTATTGAACCAAAAGGCTTTTACAGCCAAACAAAATGGGAAGTCTCTCTCTAAATACTATAGAGAACTAGTTGAGATTTTTCAGGAATTAGACCATCGAGATAAAGTGGTCATGAAAGACCCTGATGATGTAACAGCTTATCAAAAGTCCATTGAACAATTACGAGTGCATATATTTCTCACGGGCTTGGACAACGATTTTGAACAAGTTTGTGGGGAAATTTTATGCAAAGAACCAGTTCCAGGTTTGGAAGAATGTTATTCATTAATTCGATAAGAAGCAGTAAATCGTATGACATTGAATGTGGAGATTGGAAACATTGAGGCTGCAGTAATGATGACTCGAAATCAACCAAAGACTACTAAAGGTACTGAAAAATCTAAATACAAATGTACACATTATAATCAGACTAGACATACAAAGGAGCGTTGCTATGAACTTGTGGGATTTCCATAATGGTGGGATCATAGTGGAGCATCTCGAAGAAAGAATTCCAAGAATTCAGTTATTGTTGTTGCTAAAACTAATGATAATACTATTAAAGAAGGTTTGACGTTAATTACAACTACTGACACTTACAGTAAGACCTTAAATGTTTCTGCACCTGTTTTTAATAATGCATGGATAATTGATTTTGGTGCTACTAATCATATGACGTTTGATTCAAGACAGGTTACCAATCTTAGAACCTCTTCCCAAAAAAATATTTTTACTGCTGATGGTAATGAATCCTCAATTATTGGGGAAGGTTATTTATCACTCACTAACACTTTAAACCTTGATTTTGTGTTGGTTGTTCCATCTTTGGATTATAATCTCTTATCTGTTTCTCAAATAACCAAAACATTATCTTGTGTTATAATTTTTTGGCCTGACTCTTGTGTTTTTAAGAACATCCAAACAAAGCAAACGATTGGTTGTGGTGTTAGGCGAGGAAATTTATACTATTTGGACTTGGCATCGAAAAGCTCTAACAAGTTACATGAATTTTTGGTAGTGGAAGGCATTAAAAAGAAGAAGAATGAATCTGAAATTTGGCTCTGGCATCGAAGGTTAAGGCATCCATCTTTTGGCTATCTTAAAAGATTATTCCCTAGTTTGTCTGAACTTGTTGATTTTTCTAGTTTCTATTGTGATCTGTGTGAACTTGCAAAAAGTCATCGAACTTCATTTCCATTAAGATTAAATAAAAGTCCTTTTCCGTTTATGGTTATTCACTCCAATATGTGGGGTCCATCTAAAATTCCAAACCTTGAGTGGTTCCCATTGGTTTGTTACTTTTATTGATGATTGTACTCGGATGACTTAGTTGTGGTTAATGAAGTCTAAAAGTGAAGTAAACTTGTTATTTCAAAAATTTCATACAATGGTCAAAACTCAGTATAATGGATAGATTCAGGTTCTGCAAAGTGACAATGGAGAGGAATATCAAAGTTTTGAACTTCAACAGTTTTTAGAAGTACAATGAATTGTTAGCCAAACAATTTGTGCTAATACCCCCCAACAAAATAAAGTTTTAGAGCGAAAAAATTGTCATTTATTAGAGGTTGTTCGGGTTGTTTTAATTGAAGCGAATATACCGGTGTCCTATTGGGGAGAAGCTCTTATGTTTGCAGTTCACTCAATTAATCAAACTCCTTCAAGCTCCATTAACTTCCAAACACTGTTTAAAGCGCTTACTGATATTGTGGTTACTCCAACAGTTCCTGATTTACTTCATCATGTTTTTGGGTGTGTCATGTTTGTCTATCTTCAAAAACATCAGCGAAATAAGTTAGACCCTCGAGCTTTACGCTGTGTTTTCCTAGGATATACTATGTATCAAAAAGGCTACAAGTGTTATCATCCTCCAACACAATAAATGTTTGTAACAATGAATGTAGTTTTTCATGAAGATTCAACGTATTTTTCTGCAGATTCTAAATTTCAGGGGGAATATCAAAAGGAAATTCAGACTCTTGATTATAATAGTGATGTTGCTTTGGACTTTAATCTTTATAGCAGTGATGTTACTTTGGACCTTAATATAGATAAAGATTTGAAAGTTATTGAAACATATAATTCAAGATCAACCAGAACTGAAGAGATGATTGAATCACAAAATACAAGTTCTTCAACTGAGGAGGTTGAATTTCCTGCTGATACATCACACCAATCGCTAGCCGAGGATGTTCCTTTTCTTAAAGCTAAGTTACCCAGAAAACAACTACCAAATTGTGTCAATAGAGGTATTCCTAAACCCACATATGAACCTGAACTCTCTAGTAGAGTTAAATATTCTTTGAGCCATTATGTGTCTAACCAAAATCTATCTAAATCAAATCAGTCATTTGTGAATCAATTATCTACTATATGTATTCATAACAGTATGGAGGAAGCATTAGTTAATTCAAGATGGAAAGATGCTATGAATGAAGAAATGAGCTTTTTGCAAAAGAATAAAACTTGGGATTTGGTTGATTGCCCAAAAGGAAAGAAACCAATGGGTTGTCGATGGATCTGTACTATGAAATATAAAGTAGATGGCACTATTGAATGATTCAAAGCAAGACTGGTGGCAAAGGGATATACACAAGCCTATGGAATTGATTATACAGAGACGTTTACACCTGTAGCTAAAATTAACACTGTTCGAGTATTATTGTCTTTAGCTGTAAACTTGGATTGACCACTACAACAATTTGATGTCAAAAATGCCTTTCTACATGGAGAATTATCTGAATAAGTTTATATGGAACTTCCCTCAGGATGTATAATACCAGAAAGTCATAGCAAAAAGGTATACAGACTGAATAAATCATTATATAGGCTGAAACAATCTTCGAGAACATGGTTTGAAAGATTCACAAAGTCTATGAAAGCATTTGGATACCATTAATGCAACTCAGACCATACTTTGTTTTTGAAGAAATGACAGGGTAAGATCATTGCCTTTATTGTATATATGGATGACATAGTGGTTACAGGAAATGATACAGAAGAAAGAAAGACATTACATGAATACTTGTCAAAAGAATTTGAAATGAAAGACCTTGGTTCTCTGAAATATTTTCTTGGAATTGAAGTCTCTAGATCTAAGAAAGGTATTTTCTTATCTCAGAGAAAGTATGCATTAGATATATTACATGAAACTAGTATGTCAGCATGTCAACCAGCTAATTCTCCCGTAGAAGAAGGCTTGAAGTTATGTATTGAAACTGATCAAGTGCCAACTGATAAAGGAAGATATCAGAGACTTGTAGGAAGATTGATGTACTTAACACACATAAGACCAGATCTTGCCTATGCATTGAGTGTTGTAAGTTAATATATGCACAATCCTAGTGAATAACATATGAATGTTGTCATGCGTACTTTGAGATATATAAAATCTACTCCTAGAAAAAGAATATTATTCACCAAAACTGTAAACTATCAAGATATCATGGTGCATACAAATGCTGATTGGGCAGGAGCAATAGATAATAGGAGATCGACTTCAGGTTACTTTACGTTTGTAAGAGGTAATCTAGTTACTTGGAGGAGTAAAAAACAAAACGTCATTGCTCACTCAAATGCGGAAGCTAAATTTAGGGGTATGACACTTGGACTTTGTGAAGCTTTGTGGCTAAAGCTCTTTCTTCAAGAGTTGGGTTATTCAACTAAGCGACCAATTCAATTGTATTGCGATAATAGAACTGCATGTGACATTACCCATAATCCAGTCCAACATGACCAAACAAAACATGTTGAGGTGGATAGATTTTTCATCAAAGAGAAGTTAGAAGAGAAAACTTTGGAGCCACCAAAGATTCGATCTGAAGATCAATTGGTCGATATTCTGACTAAGGCAGTTTCAAGTTAAGTATTGTCAAAGTGTCTTGACAAGTTAGACATGTATGATATCTATGCACCAACTTGAGAGGGAGTGTTGAGATTTTCTCCCCTTAAATCTCTTTTCCTTTCCTAGATTAGAGATTGTACAATTATTGTATATAGTTATTGTATATCTTTTATTATTTAGTTTAGAGCTAATTAGTCTCCTTATTTTCTTCCTTATTTACTTCCTAGTTTCTAACTCAATTGTATTATAAATTCTCTTTGTATATACTGGTTGTAAGTAATTTGAGATAAATAAAAAAAAATCTTATTTTTTTACTTTCTCTTTCAAGTATTTTAAATATTCCATTTTTTTTTTTTTTTTTTTGCAAATTCTAGGAATTTCAGCAACGTATTTCATTTTGAAGAGTTTGTTGGGGCATGAAATGCTCTCTAATGGTTTTAAGACATCTCGAGAAATGCTCTTGAATGATAACATGAGATCTTATGTGATAATACAAAGATTGAATAACATTCAAAGTCAATTGGTCAATTTCTCAAAAGATTTTTAGTTAAATCACATAAACTAGAATTAAATCAAACATAAAAAAAAATTAAAACAAGTTATAATTATCGCACAATGAATTAAATCATTCATTTTAAATCAACTGTTGGTTTCACCCAAGAGATTAATTATATGTATAATAATGAACCCTTAGGCTCTGATACCACTTGTAAACATTTGTCTCGGTAAAGACACATAAATGAAGTGGAATATAAGTACTTTATAGATTTAAAATGTACCAACCAGATTAAGGGGTTATTATACATATAATTTTACATGAAAATAGACATATACTTATGATTAGAGACTCTACTATGCAAAAATTTGTCCCGAACCAATTTTCACTTCCTTTTTCACTTCAAAAAAGCCCTACTAGTTCACACAGAAGTGCTACAACACCATAAATTGTTTAAAGGCTTTGAGAGCTCTAACAAGTGCTAGCCTATGTAATTGGACTAAATGAAAGTGTGTGTGTAAAGAAGAAAATTGAGAGAATTTTATTCTCTCCCCTTTTTGGCTAGGTCAAGGGTTATGAGATAATCTCAATTTATATAAGACATCTCATAACGCTAATTCACACTATTCATTCCATACCCCTAACTTTTGGATATTTTCACTTTAGCCCAAAAACTCTTAATTTCTTTCAATTAGGCCTACAGTGTGTCATATATTTATTCCCAAATATTATGACATATTTTCAAAGTTCTAAATTCACTGTGTTGGGAAAAAATTGAAGTGATTCACTTTTTTTTTTTACATTAAACTCAAATCTTTTAAGTCATAACAAAGAACCCTTTATTATGTATGACATTCTCTAATAAGTTGGCAGAGAATAAAATCAAGATTAATATGCAATTAATAATCTATTTATTTGCATACAATAAGTGGCTTTTAAAAAGACATCATGGTCACTCAACCAATAGAGAATCAATTTTAAACAAATTGTACTTTTTAATGGTATCATTACTGCATAATCAAATTCTTTTATCACGTTGACATCTTATCAAGGTTGAGGTGTAGAAGTAGCATCTACCTTATTTCTTTTGACTTCTTGACTTTTGAAACAATGATAGCGTATTATTAAATTCAAACACCAATTCTAATCCCATTATGGCCACTAATTGAATTGGTTGTAGCATTGGTCAAATAACTATACAAGATATCTTTCTCTTATACCTAGGAATGTTGAATCAATTTTTGATCCACCATAATCTTACTATACTTTTCAATATAACTGAAAACTACTTTATTGATAGCTTTAAAAAAAAAAAAAGCCATGTTAGGCTAATGTCACAAAGTATTTTGGTGATCTCAAGTCTAAAGATCACATGCACCTTTATCCAATAGAGTATTTATTCCACAGACGCTATTGTTACCATTTATGTTGAATCCTTTGAATAGATTAGTTCGATGAACATGTAATCAACATGCACTTGTTACACTAGGTTAATATCAATAACCTTAACACGTGAGATTTATTACTACCTTTTAGTAGGTTATTTAATACAATGATAGTCTTATTACATTATTTGAGTCCCTGGTCAAAATAATACTAAGGGCTTAAACACTTCAAATTTGGCCACCATACATGCTAATAGGGTTCTCATGATCAAGTTATGGATTAATCCCTTTGTCGTGGTTTTACCAGTCTAAAAACATCCAAAAATACATGAAGAATATCTAATCTTATTATTAATAAAATATGACATATTGTTTGGATGAAATTACAAAATTAGCCTTTGACGACTAGCTTTACAACATCTACTCTAACACATTGCACTCAAGCATTAAAAATAGATTGAAGAATAAATTACAAGCTTATAACCTAGAACAATAGACAAAAGGCTTGATACCCCGAGACTTACATATATTGTGGGTTGGTATCATCCTTTTGTGAGTTTTGATCTATACATTACATGTTGATACCTAGACTTGTTTGGTATGAGTTATGCTTTACACACTAACTGAAATCGCCTACGTGTGAGCTTTTCTTTGCATGTTAAGGAATGATGCTTACAAGTTTTGAGTTATATTCTATATATTGCATGTTGATGCCTTAGCCTACATAAGGTGAGTTATGTTCTATATGTCAAAAGATGGAATCATCATGACATTATTTGTTGTTTATAAGACGTAGGTTGACATTATAATGATATGAGTTACAATCTGTGCATTTTTAACTAACTTTTTCAAGACATGAGTTGTAGTTTGTACATCATTGATTGATGTCATTATGACATCATTCACATTTTGCATATCAAGGGTTGGCACTATCTAGATTTGAGTTAAGCTTTTCATATCATAAGTTGGTGTCATTGTTGCATGAGTTATGTTTTACACATTATACATCATTAATCACCCCCACATTGACATGAGTTAAGGATTGCATGTTATACGTCAATGTGTTGACAAAAAATAATAGGTTTATTGCACAAGTTTCCATTTATACACCAAAAAAGAGTTTATAGACTTGTCCTAGGGACACTTGTTTATGTTTTTACTAGTGAATACGAGAGATAGCCATGTAAGGGGTCTATAGCCTAAAAATGACAAAAGGTTTCTAGTGGACCAAAGTCCTTGACATTGTTATAAGGTAAGTAATATCCAATTGTTGCACCAATGTATTGATGGCAATAATAGATCACAAACGGTGTAATTTAGTTTTTCATCGTTTTCAATGTACTAGTCATACTGCAATTGTCAAGTCAAGTTGATTTTCAATATTGGTCTGTGTTATCTTTTGAAATCGACACTATTAATAATATTTAGAACAACATGATCTATAAAGGCTTTCTTTAATGTTCTCCTTTAGGGAGTTTTGAAAGGATGTTTTGACTAAAGTTAGTGGAAGGGCTAAAAATAATTCTATTTGGATTTTTTCCATAGGGTGTCATTGAATAAACATTTCATTAGAGATATACAGAAGTTTGTTTGTGCTGGAAAATTAGGAAAAGTCTTGTGGAGTCCCTCATTCTAACGTCAATTTGTTAATGCAAAAATTTGTATCAATGAAAAATACATAAGATCGTAGGTGTATCTCTCACAAAAGGATGAAAATAATTGAGATTGACTATATAATCGACTAGTAATTATGTGTATGATTCTTTGAAAGCAAATAAAGAAGTCATGACAAACATGGACATTTTTAAAGTGCTTACATTTGCTACTCGGAGTCTACTTTTTATGTTATTAAATACTTTGGTTTGAGTTTAGCATTATAACTTAAAAGTATTGTAAATAAACTCTCATAAGAGATTCAAAAGTATTTTTGGATTAAATTGGATCCGTTATTATCTCTGAATAATATTTTATACATAGGATCAAGAGGTAGGGTTTAGTGAGGAAACTAGAATATAGACCTTAGACACCATTACATAGATATAATTATCTGAAAGGAATTTACTTATCATATTATCTCGATGAAATAGAAGATGATGATGTCTTGATTATTATCTTCTATTAATCAAAGATAAAGGTAAAGTGTATCACAAAACTATCAAATTTCATCCTCTCGATCCTTTTTGGTGAAAAACCTTCTATATAATTTTAGGTTAACTTGTGAGTAAATAATATGATTAGTTGTTATGTGCTCCATATATAACTAGGCACTATATAAGGCAAGTTGTCTTTTCTTTATCATTTTCATGAGTTTAACCAATAAAAAGAGTTTTGACCATATAATAATTTTGTCGAATAAATTATACTAATACATTTTTATTATCACAATTCCAATCTTAAATAACTGTCTTCTAGATAGAAAGGAGGTAGGGATGATACAATGCAATATAAAACCAAATGGAAATCATTTATGTACATTATTATATATGTTTGAAAAAAGAGACATGCAAATACAGTACATAATCTAGTAGGAACTTACACGATTCTATTCTGGAAATATAATCTTAGTGTAAAGCTTATAACATATGAAAGGGAAAGAAGGTTCTATAGAAAAAAGAATCAACTGCCTTTGAAGGTGAATAACCCCATAAACGGCAAAGCCTTAATGGACGCGACTCAAGACCTGATTTCAACTCTATAGCACTACTAAAACCAGCTGCTCATTAAGCATCTCATTTCAATGACCTTAAGAAAGCCGATGAAGTTGAAATAAATTGTCGTGGAAATCTTTAGAGTGACACAGTTCTGATCACAAGAGTAAATTACACTGGTAGAATAGCCATCTATGACGACACAGGCCTATCATCGGGATAATCTATTCCTGTTCACGGACTATACATTCAGCACAATAATGAGTGCCTGAAAAGCATCGAGGCGTCGTGGTCGGGAACATGCCTGACACCAATAGGTGGCATCGATTCATTATGAGAACAGAAAATTTTATTTTAGCCTATAGCATCTCCGCAAATGAGCTTTTCTGTAGTGTTAGATCATCTTGATGTATATATATCAAATTAATGCATCCTAGAATCTGTCATTTTCCATAACTTCTTGTTTTTTTTAATAGAAATGACGTATTGATGAGATGATACCAAGCTAAAATTTGACTAGAGATTTGCTCTTATCTATTGATTAGACTCCAATCAAGAGAAATGATTTTGTTCTGACATATTAAACTATAGATTTATGACTTTTATGACTTAATTAAGAAAATGGTAAAAAAATGACAACTAATTAACGGTTAGAAGGCAGAATGAGAGGATAAAGGAATGATTCTGTTGGCACTTTTGAAGTAATATGGAAGACAACCATAAAAGATGTATGGAAAACCCACGAAACATAAATACAAAGGGTAATGTTTATTAGTAAAAAAGCAAAACATAATCATCAATTTAATTGGACCCATTCATCCATCTCTATTGACATTATTCTTTTTAATTAATGTCATCTTCTTTTTCTTTTTCTTTTTTTCATTTTAAATTTTGAACTTAAATAACAAGATTCCGTTGTAATAGACAGAATCAAGGAGGAAGGGGTTAATTCACACAATAACTAAATATTAAAATATAAGTACAAAACAAAAGTTAATTACTTTAAGTAAAATAAGACCATAAGTTTTACAAAAGATATCTACAAACAAAACCCACTGGCTATTTTCAAGAGAAAATTTATAATTTTCACCATAATATGTATATATATCTTAGACTTTGTAGACTCTGTCCTCCCCAAATTCAAGCTGCATATGTTTCTTTGGATTTATTTGAATATAATATCACACACACACACACATATATATATATATATATATGTATGTATGTATATGTATGTATGTATGTATGTATGTATGTATGTATGTATGTATATGTATATATATCTCAAAGGGAGTAAACTTGATCAATACTTTTCATCACCTGAACTTGAGTAACGAGGCATTTGATGTAATGGGCAGTTTCATCCAGAAGGCTGCATAAATCCATTGCTTCACCTCCTGGAACAAGCTTTCGAAGTTCATTCGCATGACATACTTCTTCATCACTTTTCTTATTCTTTTTCTTCTTCTCTTTTAAACGTTTCTTATTGATGAATCTCGATCTCTGGCTCCATGCTTTGTAATGAATCTTCCAAAGCAATGCCCTAGTCCAAGCTCTCCTTGAACCAACAGCCAAAGCCAACGATTTATCAGCTGCAGTCTTTACCCTACCATATAAGTAGTGTCTGTGAGAAGAATTCAAAGAAGAATTAGTAGCTAATAATCTTTGTTGCCTCTTTATTTTTTTAAAAGCTCGAAGAAACTTTCTTGTAAACTTTGATTTTACAGAACTAGGGTTTGAAGATAAGTGGTGGCACGTCTTAGGATTCATGGATACAACTCTCTCTATCTCTAGTAGTTTTGAAATTAGGGTTTTGAAGTGGGGTATGCAGAGAGAGTGTGTGTGAGAGTAAATTGCTTTTTATGGGATAGACTGATGATCAAAGTACAAAGATTATTGGTTGGAGGGATAAGAGATGTTCCTCTGACACATAGGGCCTATTTGCTCTGAGAAAAGTTGAATTTAGACTTACAAGTAATTCTCACACATACATAAAGCATATAATATTATCTATATATGTATAAATATATGTTATTTATGAATAAAGAGAATCGAAACCAGAAATTTTGATGAAAGGGTAGAAGAAAAAGATGGAAGAAGCAAAAGAGAGAGGTGGAGATTTGAAGAGAGATGTGGTTAGCAAAGAAGGAAGAAAACAAATAAAGAGAGCAAGAGATTGAAATTGGAAGGTGTGAAGAGGAAGGAAAGTTGGAGAATCAATATCTAAGTTTATATTATTAATTAATTATTATTAAGTATTATTGTGGTTAAATATTAAAGATATATTTGGTATAACTTTTCTTAATAGAATTTATAAAATTTTTTAAGAAAATTTTTTAGTTGCTTGATTAAGAAAATGTAAATGAGTATCCTAGTATTAGTTCCTGAAAAATGATTTTAATGCTCAAGAATAACTCAAACTAAATTTATAAAATAAAATTATATTTTTTAAAAATCTCAACATATTCAATAAATTTAAAAATTTTATGAGAAACTATAGCATTTTTTAATACTATTAAATACTTCAAAATTTCCAATTCTTTTTATAATTTTAAATAACATCCTCTTGACCTATAAATAAACCCCATTTAAATCAGATTTAATAATATTATGATTGAATAATACTTTCTTTTAAATTATTTATTATTTCGTTTTCAAGACAAGGGTTTGGCAAATGAGAAAAGTGAGTTTTGTGGGGCTATAAATAGCCAACCACCATATGATCGCACATGGTTCCATTTTCCCACTTGGATTGCGGGACCTTAATTTATTTTAACCCTAATTAAATTAATTAATTTAGATTATGATATAACAAATTGGGTCGTGGTGATAGTGATGGATGGATAATAATGGTGGTGAAATTAGAGGAGGCAACTAAACGTGGAATGATTTGATAGGGTCATAATGTCGGCACTACGTAACTAAATTAAGGTTAATTATCTCTTTATTAACAAGCCTATTAGGTTTTGATAATGATAGTTTAACGGCACTAATTAATTTTCAAAAAAAAGTGAACAACATTAGGTAAACAACCCATTAATTAATTAAGAAATAAACACGTAATCCATATTTCAAATTAGCGATTGATTTTATTCTTTTGTTAGTTAACATTAAAGAAGAGCCTGCCTAATAGTAGACGTGAAAAGGGGGTTTCAATCAACTCTCTCTTGATCTTAATTATAATACACGTCAATCCCCCATAAGAAATTTTTTCTTTTTGTTCTTCTATTATCTTCTGTCTTTTCCATTTTTGTGTCGAACAAATGTATGTGTGAAATTTTTGATTTGTCACATCAATTTAATTAATTTTCAGCCTACTTTTAGACTTTAACTTGTACATTAATATTTATTTACATATTTTAAATATAAAGTTTATATTTTATTATAATAAATTCTTGCAAAGGAATATTATAAGGCCAATAATTAATGAAAAATAAGCTATAATAATTCTGATTCCATGTCTTTGGTCTGACTTGAGAAGAAGAATTTCATTCCCTACAATACACAAAGTAAAGGCAAATTTCTCAACACCACATGGGTGTTCAAATCTTATTAATCCAACTAATTTGATGTATTTATGTATTGAACCAAATTTATAGTTTGAAAAAAAATATTAAACTGAAACTAAACTGATTTAGGAATTAAAGATTTTGAACCAAACTGAATATAACCTGACAACTTCTATTAATCTTGCAAAATGAGGAATCAAAAATATTTAGTAAAACAAAAATAAAGGAAAAAGAAAAAAAGAAACTGATGAGCGAGGCAACGGCAAAAATTTTCAACTACTCTAAATATAAATGTCTTATCGTGGGGGTGATCAGTCAACTTTTGATTCAAAGATTTGTAAAATTAGACATCGAACGTTCACTGTATACTAATAATTTCAGAATACGTAAAAGGCTAAAGGACATATTCCCGCCTAAAATTTTATTCAAAGATTTTCTATCTTTTAAGTTTTAAAAATTCAAACTTCTATCCGTTAATTAAAGTTAACGGTTAAATTTTACAATAAACAATAACATTTTCAAAGTCAGAAGAGTATTTTAGTTATTTTATTATAAAATAATAAAATAATTTTTTTAAAAATATAAAATATTATTTAAATATTAAAAATTAAAAAAATAAAAAAAACAAATCGACCACCGTAAGTATTGGCAACGATAGCTATCGACAATGAAATTAAGTGGTCGAAAATGGCCATTTGGTTTAAAAGGTGGCCAAATCTGGCCATCTCACTCACCGCCTTTTATTTTGTATGAGACAATTAGATTTGACCGTTTCTACCAGCAAAAGAAGTCAAAATGATCGTTTTTAGCTCTACCAATCATTTTCGACTATAGTTACTAAGAGAGGTGGCCAAATTTGGCTACCTTTGCCAAAATAGGAGGTAGTTAAATATGACCGTCTTCGCTAGCTACAACTGTTGTCACTAACGACGTTGTCAGCGGCTGTGATTGCCTTTAATGTTTTTTAAAATTTTTATAATATTTGTTTAAATTTTTTTAAAAATTTTTAATATATTTATATTTGAATATTATTTTATAATTTTATTATGAATTTTTATTTTTAATAAGGGTATTTTAGTCTTTATGTAAAATATGTTAGTAAAATTGGATAGAAAATAAGTAAAGGATGGATGAATAAGTTTTTTAAAATTAGAAGGTGAAAATTGTGTATGAGTAATGAAACCTTGCGTGGGAATAAGTATTTTGGCCTGCGTAAAATTATATATTGAAAGATAATTTATTAAATTAAGTTACAATATCATGGCGGTGCTGGTGGCTGCTTCCGCAGCATTTTATCAATATCAATGGTGAAAATGTGATGTATGTACTTATTAATTTTGTTTTATTTGGTTGAGAATTTGCTTCTTAGGCTGACATGAATATGATTATCCCGTCTCATGCATTTATCATCCAATCACATAACTACCTTTACTGCTATAATATTTTTTGATGATGGCACTTCTGTTTTATCAATGGTTTCATGCAGCTTTTCAAGTTCAACAATGGAGGAAACTACTTTTCTTCGTCTTATTTTAATACTAATGTGTTTGTATTATAACAAGTTATGTACATAAATACAACTTCACAATTTAATATTTATGGTACTTAAATATTAATTAAAATTATAATTTAATTTTCCCATTTTATTATAATATATTTTGGTTAAGTATAATTTAATCTCTATGTCGTTAAAAAAGTAATAGTTAAATTAAAATATTTTATAATAAAAAATAAACAAAAGGACAAAGGCAAGATCTTTAATTAGTTGATTTTTGGACAAGAACGTAGAGTCAGGAAAGAGGTTTTCCACCACCTCCTCGTAACCCTTCGTTCTTAGCCACGATTTTAACGACCACCACCACGCCGTTTGTTTGCTTTCGCCTCACTCATCAGTTTCGCCTTCGTTCCTCCTTCAGGGTAAATCAACTTACTCAACCAATTTCTAGGATTCTTTCCAATTTATTCTCTCTAATTTTAAATAATCTATACAAAAAATCAATTCAGTTCAGATAATTGGTTTTCAAATAATGATGAACTGGTATCCAAACCAAAAAATCGGTTTTTCCGAATACCAATCTCAATATTCAAAACAGTTTTTCAGTTATCCTATCTTTCGATCTGATTATTGGTTCCGATATCGAATCATTATGAATATCCTTACACCACACCAAACCAAGCATTTTGAACATAAATTTATTTCATTGACTTTAGTTTTATTTATTTTTTATTATGTAATAGTCATAATGTTTTTATGTTAAAGTTGTTAGAAAAAATGAACGAATTTAATTAACATGAATTGAGAAGTTGAATGGTGAAAGGCTTAGAAAATGAAAGGCTAAACTCAATGGTAAAATTCAATATAAAAAAGGGGTTCGTCTCTCATTTGAACACATAGAACACTCTCAATTTCTCTTTAACCTGCTTAATTCAGTTCATCAGAATAGAAAATAGTATCTCTTTACTTTTCCTTCGTCGTCATATCCTAAGAAGTAGGCGATGCTGAAATCTTTCTGCACCAGGGTGAGGAACTATATATTACTGATTTCTGTCTGTCATATTGAAAGTCCTCGTACTCTCAATTTTGAAGTCAGTATTGTTATTTTTTTTCATATATACGTTGGCATTTTAATTATATTATTTATCTATGTTATAAACTTATTTTGTGGTTACTAACATAAATTTTATTAACAATCATTAAACAAATTTAATTTTACTAGTTACTGAATTTTATATCGTTGTTTATTAAACTATTGACTTGACTGTAGAAAAGCACTGAATTTTTTGTTTTCCCAAGAGGTTGTCATCTATGTGCAACAATGTTATTAAATGATAGTAGTGGTAAAATTTAAATAGTACGATTTAGACAAAAGTTTTCTAAGAAGATTGGTTTTTATGTGGCATAGTGTGCGACCCTTCTAGTTTTTTTAAGAACTATTTATTGACTATTATTCAAAAATTTATGATCATAACATCTCACTCTGATTTTTTAAAAAAGGAAAAAAAAAAAAATCTAGATCAAACCCAATTAATGTGTCAACCCAAGCTATGGCTACCAAACCATCTCATGATTTGTTCTCTATTTCCATCAACCATATGGAAAAAAACCAACAGTTTATTCAGATGAATTTCAGTAGGTGGCAACGAAAGATGTTTTCTATATGACCAATTTGAATCTTACAAGATTCTCGACTGATGATATTTTTGAACTCAATGAAAATAAGCATAATGTTCACGTTGTTGATGTTTTTTTTATGCTTGAAAACATTTTGAATTTTTGTGTCAAAATTATGTTAGGAATCGTCTAACAAATTCATTGAACGATTAGCGCTCTTCGAAGAAAAAGGCTAAGGAATTATGGAGTCTTTAGATCATAAATACAAAAGTAAGTTTGTGTTGGGATGATTCCTAGATTATTAAATGGACTCCAACGTTGTCATCAGCCAAGTGCAAGAAATTCAAGTAATATTATATAAGATTCAAATGGAACGTATGGTTCTAAGTGAAACCTTCCAAGTAGTTAAGAAGTTACCTCTTGCATGGAAAGATTTCTTAAAGAACTCATTATTGGACTTTAAATTTAAGAAGACAACTTAAATTCTTAAAATAGAGGATTTAATCTTGTTGCATCTAAAGCATATGTTATGGAGCATGGTCAAAATTCTGATTCCAATAAAGCAATCAACATAGTCAAGCTAGGGTCAAAATGAGGCATCTTAAAGAAGCCAACAATATTCTAACTTAACTGTTATAATTACGACAAGATGGGTTGAAAGTGCATCTCAATGCCTTTAATTTAATTTGTTACAGAAAACAAGAGCAACACATAGTTTGTTACATCACATAGTTGTATGCTATTATTAGACATATTAACTAGACATAACCTACCAAAAGAGTTTTGTATAAATGGTTACTTTAGTGTATATGGAATATATTCTCTAAAGCATATAAAGGTATATGTGATCCTTTGACTTAAAGATTACCAAACTACTCTCTTTATTTAATATACCATTGTAACAAGTGTGCCATAATGATGATGATTAGCTACATTAAGATCTATACATCAGCTAAGATGGTCTAGCATATGATTCGCCACTTTTAATAATGAAAGACTTTATTTTTTAAAGGCTTACAATGACATATACTATTGACTAAGTTTGTGTTCATAACATGATCAGGTTGTTACTTGATCTAGCACGTTGTTTGGTTGATTATCAGTTGATCTAAATAATAAGGAACAACTAAGATTGATACTAGATGTATGTCTTAGTCTTATAAGATAAAAAATGACGAAGGGATTTGTATTATATGAGTAATTGCATGTTGATAAACTAAAAATTAACACTTACACTTTAATGGATGGTTGCCATGATACATTGCTAGCCTTTCATAGCTCTATATAGTGGATGTCAAGCTTGGTAGAAATGATTCAGTACAAAACCATACACTATTAGGTCATTAAAGAGTTTTTAGGTCATATATAATAGGGGTCAAATGATCTAAGCAATAAGTGGATTTATAATGGTTTAAGTCCATAATTGGATTGATGATCTTATATCTTATGCAGTGTTTGAATTCAATATGGGTTGATATCTAAATTGATCTAGTCTTTGTGAAAGTTGTATATAACAAGTATGACAAGAAGAGATAAAAAGTAAGATTTAGAAAGAACTGATTTAGGTTCTTGCCAAATATGTACGGATAAGATTAATAGTAGGCTAGATTTTGAGCTTAAATACATTCATATGTTAGTTCAAGTTGTTAGGTTATTTAAGTTGTTTATCAAGTTTGATCCAATTAGATTGAGATGAGTAAATTTAGCTTGAGCATGATCATGCCTCTTGTAAGCATGGATATGTGTTTAATTAGACAATTCATAATAAGTGTCAATTGCATGTATAATTTTATGGTCAATTTATAGAGCTTTAGGAGATAATTTGACCAATTTACCCTTATCATGTGCATATTTTAAGATCATGGGTTTTTATGTTTGGTTTTACAGGAAATGTTGGTTTTAATGTGAATTCAATGGAAATCAAGCCAAAATGACGCTTATGAAGGACTAATTGACGATTTGATTTAGTTTAAGGAAGAAGGAGTGACCGAAGCACAAAAAGAGAAGAACATTATGCGCCATAGCAAGAAAACAATGATTTTCACTAAGTTTGAGCTCTATAATGAAAAAAGTAGTCTTTAACAAAGTTGTAATGGACATCTCAAGATTTTTAAAAAACTATTATAGGGAAAAATCTAAGTTTGTTTAAGTCATCAACCATTGTTGTAAAATTAGGTTTTCTAGGTGAAATTCTATGTCTAACTATTAAAGACTAAAACAGTCATAACTTGAGATTATGAAGTCCAAACGAAATGTTTTAAAAGCTAGATTAAACTATACATCTAAGGCTACAACTTTTATTGGGACAAAAAATTTAGCGTAACATTAAATATATTAAAATTCCAAAAGTTTGGCATCATAACATGGCACCACAACATTTAAGCATGTAAAAATCTAACAAAGCAGACAGAAACTTGACACTATGGCATGGCACCATGTAGAAGGTTTTTGTGCTTCTTTCAAACTCTAGCTCAAACCCTAGACTATATATATTAAGTGCTTTCTTACCTAAAGGGAGAGTTGACTTAGGGCATTATTAAAGAGATTTTTCACATAATTGTGTTCCTTTGACTTTTTTTGAAGATTCAATCAATTACACGACACAAATTTTAATTGTGAGAAGATTTTCAAAAGATTTTAGTAAAGATTCAAGGATTCATTGGGTTTTATTCTTTATCTTGATTATGTTTTTCTTGAATTTGAATGTATTTTCTTGCTTGATGTGAACTAAATCTTCTTTGCTAAAACTAAGGATAGCTAATTCATAGATTCGTAGTGTTTCTTGATTTTGATTGAAGAGTATGTTAATTCATGATAATTTGTATTCTGAACTTAATACCTATTAATCAATTTTTAATAAGATTTTTGTTGTGTGATTAAGACCGAGAGGTAATATTACGTAAAAGATATGAATTGATACATGCAATAGTCAAAGGCATAATAGGCTTATGTTGAAAGCTAGTGGATTCCATAAAATGTTAATGTATTTTCATCTAATTCTCATGTAGAGATATCTAAGTTATTAGATTATGAATAACATAATATCTTCAATCATATGGAAAGCCTATAGTGGATTAATGAACCTAAAGCCTTAGTATCCTTTTGTATATTATTCATCTAATTGAATTATTTAGGCTCAATTATTCATTGTTTTGTTTTCATTTTTATTTTAATTATAGGTTTACTTTTGATTCATATTCATCAATTTAGATAAAGTTAAGGGTGGTGTCGTTTTGGTATTCACTTATACAATCCTATGGATACAACAACCCAAAATATTTCTCATATTACTTAGACTTAGTACACTTGTCAGAAAGTTAGGGTTCAAACTTAACACATCAAGTTTTTGATATCGTTGTCAAGAATTACGTCTTAGACAATATTGAGATTTATTATTTTTAATTTTACTTTAGACATTTCATTTTATTGTTATTTTAGTTTTATAATTTTGTCTTTATTTTCCTGTGCTACTTAATCTTGTTTGCCTTACCTAATTTTGCCTAGTGCATGACACACATTAGTAATCCAATAATCCAATAGAAAAGACTTTACATCAGTTGATAAGATAAAGAAGAGTGATGATAGACATTCAATAAGTAGTACCCCTAACCTTAGAGCAAGTAAACCAAGAAATAAATCAACAATCTTTGATTGACTATGTGACTTTTATAGTCGACAGGACTACTTCAAGTATAAAAGACTAGTAATACTAGTTAATAATTTTGAGATCAAACCACACATCATACAGATGATTTGTAATGCCCCCAGGGGTAGAACTATCATTTTAGAAAAGTTCGGGGGGTAGAAGAGTCATTTTAGAAGCCTTTGGGGCTTGGGTGTAGTTTCTGTGCAAGGGTGGGTGGAAATGGCTATTTTCCACCCCACACACGACCGTGTGCCTAGGACACACGATCGTGTGTCTGCCCTTTCAGCCGTGTATATGTTTATTTTCCAATTGTGCGCAGTTCAGTCTCCCAGCTTATTTTCAGTTTCTTTTTCTTCTTCTTCCCCAGCTCCAGTGAACCCTAGAGTTCCAGAGAGAGATCCCCCAGCAGCCTAGCTTCAGATTAGAGATCTCAAGGCTTCAAGAGATAGAGGCCAAGCTTCCATGGTGCGAGGTAAGTGTTTTCCTTACCTCTCTCACTGTTTTCAGAGCCTGTTTGGCTGTTTCTAGTTTATGAGAAAGTTATGTGTGCTTGTTTGAGGTAGTTCTAGCATGCTTGAACTTGATATGATGCATGATTGGATGATGGAGTGGTTATTTTCATGTTTATATGTGTATGTTGGTATACATGAGATATATCTTTTATGTATGATTTCTGGCGTGTTTGAGTTGATAATATGATGAATATATGCGTGCTAGTAGTAGTATGAATTGTGTATGTTTGATGATTTGGAGTGTGAAAGTGTTGGTGTGGAAAGTTCTGGATTTTCAGATGCTATCTACAAAATTTGGGTTGAGCACACGATCGTGCGCCCTTGGTGCACGCCCGTGTGGCCTCAATTCTACATAGGACACGGCTGTGCAAGCTGGTCGTGTGCGTGTAAAAACCCAGACACACGCCCGTGTGCCCGAGTACACACGCCCGTGTGCTTTCCCCAATTCCACACGCCCGTGTATTCGAGACACGGGAAGCAGAAGAAGGCAGCCACACGCCCATGTGTCCCTTGATGCATGCCCATGTGTCCAACCAAATTTTCATGAAATTATTCCAGAACCTTGCACGCCCAGCAGCACGAGGAGCACACGGTCTCATGTGCCTTGACACACGCCCGTGCGTCCCAGATCACACGCCCGTGCACCTTAAGAAATCCAGAAAAGAAATTAAAAGGAAACTTAAGCCACTCTAAGCTATTCCTAAGCACACAGAACTCAGAATTAATATCAGAAAACAGCATATCATGCATGATTATCAACATTAGCACGACATGTCATATCAGATATTTTCAGACTGGATCCAAGGATCCAACAACATGATTTTTAGATATACATATATGATTTTTCATATATCAGATAAGAGTGGATATGAGGGGGCACCTGTGAGTTCGCACACCCGCTAGAGAGGGAAACCAACGTCCGCTAGAGAGGACATGGTCACTGACCAAGCTCGTTAGAGAGAGAGCTGGTTGTGCATCAGTAGATTTAATAGGACCTTGAACTCACACAGCCAGGGTACCGAATCCCTGTATTCATCAGTCTGGCCAGCATAGCAGATTTTCAGATATTTTCAGTACTTTCTGATACAGATTTTAGCATATACTATACGTATATATTCAGGATCTTCGGATCATAATTTTATTATCAGAAAGAGTTTTCAGAAAAGACAGTTTTTCAGAAAAATAAGCCTGAGGGCGAGTTTTACAGTTTTCAGCATACACATGACATCAGCATACACATGACATCAGCATATACATTTCATGTCATGTACAGTATCAGATCAGTAACAGAACAAAAATATAACAGAATTCAGTAAGAAATAATTCAAAAATGGATATACTACGGTATATAGAGAGAATCAGAATAAGAAAACTGTCCAGCAGAAGTTTCCCTACGTGACGAGTCACGTAGTCAGTGAATGTTTGACCTGCGAGTGTTGTGTTTGGAAATGCTTGCTGAGTGACTTTGTCACTCACTCCCTTCCCTATTTCCTTTTACAGGTCAATGATTCGAGGGCTGAGCTGGAGTGAGACCGCTGCGAGATTTTGGGGATATGGCTCGGCAGCAGCAGTTAGCATGTTGGCTCACATGCTTTAGTTTCTCATGTATATATGTGTGTATTACATATTAGTATACACTGTATGACAGATTATTATTATTATGTTATATACATGAGCAGCCTGGGTTTTCACACTTATATTTCATTTACTTTTACAGTAAATTTTATTAACAGATTCTTTTTATAAAGAAATTTTTCAACAGCAGCAGGGTTTTACTATAGGGATTCCCGTCTCAGGTATATTTTATTATTATCTACAGTATTTTCTGCAGTGTATAGTAACCTGGGGCGGGGGTCGCTACATGATTCAAATCAATTCAATTCAATAGATTACCCAATGATTATTCGAACTTACATGTTGCCAATTTCCTAAATATTTGTGACATATTCAAGTAGAATGAAGGTACAAATGATACCATAAAACTAAGACTATTCCCTTTTTCACTAAGGGATAAAGCAAAAATTTGGTTGAACTCATTGCTTGTAAGATCAATCACTACTTAGGATGAGATGGAAAGAGATTCTTAGCAAAGTTCTTCCTTTCATCAAAGTCAACTAAACTACATAATGACATAATCACATTCATACAATACATTATGGAGTTACTATATGAAGCATGGGAAAGATACAAAGAATTACTCTAAAAATGCCTTACCATGGCTTACCTATCTAGTTTTAGGTATAAACTTTTTATAATGGTTTAACACCTACAAGTTGTACCTTGGTTGATGTAGCTGCAAAGGGTAACTTTATGAGAAAAACACCAAAGAAAGCATTTGAGTTGCTTGATAAAATGGCTTATAATAGTTACCAATGGGAATGTGATAAAACACTAAGGAAAGTTAGAAAAGTACATGAAATAAAGTTGTTCAATGCATTAGATGCCTGAATAAAAGTATTGAACAAGAAAATAGACATTATGTTAGTCATGCAAGTGAAAAGTATGGTTTATGATCTATGTGAAGGGGGTCATGCTAGCATTGATTGCTAAGTAGGTAATCCATTCATATAATCATCTATAAAGTTTAATTATGTGGAAAATTTTGCAGGCCTCTATAGAATGACCCATATTCAAGTACACACAATCATGGGTGGCAAAATTATCCAATTCTCTCATAGAGTAATCAAAATCCAGTCAAGCAATCACACTCAGAATTTCCATATGAGAAAAAGAAGTCAAACTTGGAAGAAAGTTGACCAAATTAATAAATGATGTTAAAACTAGATTTCAAAATCAAGAGGCTTCTATCAGAAATCTAGAATACAAATGGGGCAATTAGCAAATATTATTTCTAGAAAAGTTAAACAGACCATACCAACTAATATTAAAAGGAATCCTAAATAGCAGGCTATAACTTTCACCTCAAGAAGAGAAACCATCATAGAAGAACCTAATTAAATATAATGGAGTCATAACAACAAGAAGAGATTAAAGTAAAAGGCATAACCCACCGAGTATGAAAAGATAGTTACAAATGTATGGGTGCCAAAAGCAAAGGCAATATTATTAAGAAGTAAGAAGGAAATCAAGAGTCAAAAAAAGACAAAGCACCAAAAAAGTAACCAGATGAACAAATTGCAAAACAAGTTAAGCCAAAGCCTATTGAAATCCAGCCTCCTTTTCCTCTTGCAAATAAATAAAGGTAATTAGATAAACAATTTGCTAAATTTTTGGACATCTTTAAAAATACATCAACATATCTCTTGCAGATGTTTTACTTTAGATGTTTAGCTAGGCTAAGTTTTTTAAAAAATTCCTATCCAACAAAAGAAAGTTAAAGGAGTATAAAATGGTGAAGCTCATAGAGGAGTATCCAGTCATATTACTAAATAAATTACCTCCAAAGCTTAAGGATCTAGGGAGTTTTTTCAATTCCTTGTATAATAGGCTCAATTTTATTTTCTAATGTTTTATATGATTTAAGTGTCAATATTAACTTGATACCCTTGTTTATATTCAAGAAATTAGGACTTGAAGAATCACAACCCATCACAGTATCCTTATAATTAGTAGATAGATCGATTAAGTACCTAAAAGGTATTACGAAAGATGTATTGGTAAAGGTTGATAAATTTATATTTCCTATAGATTTCTTTGTATTAGACATGGAAGAAGATATCAAAATGCCTTTAATTTTTATAAGACCATTCTTAACCACTAGTGGGGCATTAATTGATGTGAGAGAAAGGATAGTAAAATTAAGAGTTGATGACATGATAGTGACCTTCAAAGTATATGAAGTCATAAATCCCTCTAGCGAAAAAGAGATGTGTCATAGAGTGAAAATAATCAAGAGAGTAATAGATCTTAGGAATGAGAATGTTAAAATTGATAAAAACAAACCTAAACAATGGCAAGACAAATAACCCACAAAGAAAAAACTCAGTCAATAAAGCTTATCCTAAAGGATGTATTAAGGTAAATCATGAGGACAAATGCACGTATATGTCAAAGGGCAACAGTTAAAACACTATAAAGACAATAAATGGAGAAAAGGCAAATTTTCCATCCCATTGAATGATTTGACCTAAAAACCAATATCAAGTCAAGTTAAATATTATAAACAAACACTTATTAGGAGCCAACCCAAGTTATATCCTTTTTGTTTCTTTGTTTCTCTTTTTTCTTATGTTTAATTTTATTTTTTTATTTATTTTTTTTTTTTTGTCAAACTAATGTAATCTAACAGTATTGTTTGAGGTTGTTTTATTGTTAACATTAGCTATAGAGAAATTTTTTAGTTTCAAATTTTTATGCATAAGAAGCAAAGGCACCTCGCACAAAGTAAGGGAAGTAGTTTTAACTTTTACTTTTCTCATTCACTATTAAGGACAATGTCAATGCTAGGTTGGGAGTAAGAAAAAGTTAGAACTAGAATTGCATGAACGACAACATCAGTGACAAATTTTTGAGATTTTTTTAATTTTTTTTTTTTTTTTTGTTTTAGAATATGTCTCTGTTAAGTTAGCTTGTATGTCTATGATTATACTTAACTATGATGAATGATTGATATATGATGAGTTAGCTTTGTTTGATCTAAAAGTATGGAGAAACACACACTATGAAATTAAAGCTTTTAGGTCTAAGGTATGTATGCTTGAAAACTTAACTTGAGGAGCTAGTTATATATTGTGCTCATGTGTACAAGTGACAAATTTTAAAAAACCCCTAAAAAGACTTGATGATTGTTTCAACTATGGTTGAAAATGTAAATTGCTTAGATCTTTCGATAGAATGAGCATATAGATGAAGAAAATATAAAAGGCATGAAATAAAATTTCAACTACTTTAATATCTTAGTTGCTAAATAGGTAGGGGGTTAGTGTGTCCACCATGAGTAACCCTAAAAAAAAAAAGCGATAAAGATAAGAGTACACAAAGCACCTGAGGTTTGTAACTAGTTAAGTAACTGGGTAGTGGTATTACAAGTATTAATTATTCGTGTAAAAAGACTAGTTCACAATCTGAGGAAACTAAATAAAGCCTTGAAAAATTATATGTGAAATAAAAGAACAACAAAGAAAAATATTATTAAGCATGATACAAAACAAGCATAAAAGTCCTAACATCTAGGATCAAGGAATTGAATGGTTTGTTTTTAGTCACTTGTATATGTGAATGCATGCATAGATATAATCTAAAAGTTTGATTGGAGGTTTGTGAATGAAATGGATATAAGAGTTAATAAAGTAGTAGTGTGTTGTTTTGAAATACTTTTGAGGAGGACAATGTTGGTAAATTGTGTACTAATTATTTGTTATAGTTCATGAACATTTGTACGAGTTAACTATTGTGTTATTATAATATTATGAGTATATATTATGTTCTTTTTCGGGATTAGGTAAATGATCCTTATGGATAACATTACTGGAAACCCTCATGAGATTATAACTCATCCACTAGGGCCACTTGGGGGTTTTGTAAAAACCCCAAAAGCAATATGGCAAATAACCTAAAGGGGGGGTGAATAGGTTATTTAAAAATTTTTCAAGTTTAAAAACTTTTTCATATTCTACTAACTCAAATATGCATATAATTCAAATTGAACACAACCAAGCAAATAAATAATATAAACACAAATTTAAAAAGAGTAAGGAAAAAAAAATGCTCAGTCGATTTATAGTGGTTCAGAGCTTCTCCACGCCTCTTACGTCCACTACTCCAAGCAACCCCGCTTGAAGATTTTTCTTTCACTAACTTTAACCTAAAGTTACAATAGTTTTGATCCAAGGGATTTCGCCCTTAACACTAGTTTCGATACAAGGGATTGCCCCTTTAACTTAGTTTTAACAAGGATTACGCCCCACACTAGTTTCACGGGATTACGCCCATGGGTTTGTGGAAAAATTACAAGAAATTTGCCTCATAAGGCTAATACAACAATTGAGCTCAAGGTTTCTCTCTAAAGGTTTACAAATATGCTTTTGTGAGAGAACAATGGAGAAGAGTTTAGAGAATGGAAGAATTGAAGTCTTAGGCCTGATTCTCTAACCCTTGCATCTTCAAATCAGCTCCAATTTATAGGAAATGAAAGATTCTAGTCGTTACTGCTGATTTGAGAGTCGTTGGAGAGTTTCTGGAAAACTACACAAACGTGTCACTTTTCTTGCACGGTCGTGCTTCCCTTTTTCTGTATTTTCAACGGTCATTTTTATGCTAGCATGGGCGTGCGTATCTGTAACACACGGGCGTATGTCATTTTCCTTCCATTTGCTTTCAGATTCCAGAAGCTAGCACGGGTACACACACGATCAGCACACGGGAAACGCACAGGTGCATTTTGGCCTTACACACGGGCGTGTGTTTTGGGCTACACGGCCATGTGTGTCATCCTTCTTTGACACACGGATGTGTCCTTCCAGCACACGGTCGTGTGTGTGCTTTTTCCTTGACACACGGCTATGTGTCATTCTACACACGGGCGTGTGTCCTCAATATTTCCATGCACGGGCGTGTATGGCATTAATATTGCAATACACGGGTGTGTGTGGCTTCAAATGCTGAATACACGGTCGTGTGAGTCTTTAATTGCTCAGTGTGCATACATGTTCCTGCAAAACAGCTTTTCGGCCCGATTTCGATCATGAACCAAATTCATGCTAAGGGTAATTTTTTCATTTCATAAATTTTAACATATTTTTGGAATCATCAAAACACTATGGGTTCAACATGTTTAAAGGCTTATTGCATATGCTAAATGTAACCATGACAACCTACGAAAGTGGTTTAGATAATTAGTGAATGTGTTAATTTAATGTTATTTTTGTTTAATTTTTATTTCTCCTTTGTTCCGATAACTAACTTATTTTTCTAGGGACCAGTAAAAAGCTAGTAAGTTTCAATTGTATGTATAATTTCATGGTCAATTTATAGAGTTTTAGAGGGCGATTTAATCATTTTACACTTATTATATGCATATTTCAATGTCACAAGTTTTATGTTTGGTTTTATAGAAAATTTTGGTTTTAATATGGATTCAATGGAAATCAAGCCCAAATGACACTTATGAATGACTAGTTAGTCGTTTGAATTTAGTCTAAGGAATAATGAATGACTGAAGCACAAAAAGAGAAGGAGATTATTATGCACCATAGCGAAAAAATAAGGTTTTTCACTAAGTTTGATCTTTAGTGGTCCCTGCTATATATCATTATACTGTTATATTCATTTAATATATTATGTATTCTTTTTTATCTCTTACCAACAGTAACATATAATAGGAATCCTACAAATACTAGCTAAAAATATGCAATGAAAGCTTTGAATATAAGATAGTGATAATATTTGAAAATACTATTTGTATATTGAAAAGCATCAAGCATCGTATATCATAAAGCATACTATACATATGGTACATATAGACTTTATATATATATATATATATATATATATATATATATCCATTTGCACATACATATATAGAAAATCTTACAAATAGCATATGAGCCACCAACATGCTAATTGTTGCCAACACCGTATCCCAAAACTCTTAATAGTAACGCATTCCACACAACCCAAAAAAGTCACTAACCTTTAAAGAAAAGAAATATAAAAGAATGAGTAACAAATCACTCAGTAAGCATTCTTTATCTCTATTCACAAACAAGTTTCTATATTAGCTCCATTTTCATGACTTGTCATGTTATATTTAACTAAGTATTTTCTTTGTTCTTTTCTTTATAATACTTTCAATGTATATCAAATCTTTGTCTTTATCTTGTGTTGATTCTCATTTAATACAATATATGACATGATATAAGTATGCTAAAATCATGTTAATACCAGAAATCATATAGATTTACCTATGGGCCTGTATTTTTTAAAACACTTTCTAAAAATAATAGCTATGATCCAAAGATCCTGACCATGTACTTATAGTATATACATAAAATATGTATATGAAAATACTAGTATCTACAAATAACTATTGTGTAGATCAAATTAATAAATACAGAAATTCAGCACCCTGATCATGTGAGTTTAATCCTATTAGAAACTACTAATACATAGTCAATATTCTCTCTAACGAGCTCGGTTAATGACCATGTCCTTTCTAATAGAAATTAGTTTCCCTCTCTAACGAGTGTGCAAACTTAAGAGTGCCCCCTCGTATTCACCTTAAAAATGATGTTTAGAATATCAAATATAATTTTACTTTAAAACATGCATATGGATCTTTGGATCCCTTTTTCAAAAACACTAGGATGACATATCATGTCATGAAATACTAGTCATACATGATATTTTATTTTCTAATTGTATTATTAAGTTTTGTATATGCTTGCATAAATTATAATTGCTCTGTAGTTTGTTTTGTGCATTTTGGCTTAGTGCACAGTCATATAATGTGAGATACACGATCATGCTTAAAGATGCATGGTTGTGTCCCACACCCTATACAGGTTTGCAACTTCATACTTCGTGACCTTCATAGGCATGTATTACCATGGTATTACATAAATGAGACTACACAACCGTGTGCCCACAGACGTATAATCATTCGTCAAGCTATGTTCCTGCAATATCACATTTGGAAAATCCAATACCTGGCTAAACTCTATAAAAGCATCATAAATCTCAAGCAAAAATCATCACAACTTTATTTTATTAACTAGGAACATACTTATTCCATCAAACTGATTAAACTCATCTCATAAACATCACATCTCACAAGCTCAAACATATAAGCAAGCATGTACAACCAAATTTCTCAAGCAATAACTTTATTATTATATTGTTACTTTATTATATTATCATTAGATACACAAATCAAGTAGCAAACATAACACAAACAAAACCACAACCACTAAATAGAGAACTCATGCTATGAAACAAAGTGAAAAAGGTAAGGAAATACTTACCTCTTACCATGGCTACTGGATCTTTCTCTCTAGCTAATTCCTAATCTCTATGTTCATCTATGGATGCTAGTTGCACTCTTTCAACTATTGATCTAGAGCTTAGCAGAAAGAAGAAGGAAACTAGATGAAGTAAAAATACGATAAGGATGAAAAAAAAATTATACATATATATATATGACGGTGCATTGACTATAATGCACGGTCATGTGTCTAAGGCACACGGTCATATGTCAAGGGAAATTTCACATTTCCCTCTCTTCCCACATTTCAAATGAAATATTCTCTTCAGAAAACCTATGTACATGCCACATATAGCTTTTAAATGACTATTTTACCCCTGAATCCTCTCAACTCTATTTTTTTATAAAATCTCATTTTTAACCTCAATTTTCAACCTAAAAGACCATTCTAACCTTAGAATGTTACACATACAAGGTGCTAAAAAGAGTGGCTAGAATAGCTTATAGACTCATACTTCCTCCAAGCATGGATAAAGTACATATGTATTTCATATATCGTTACTTCAAATATGCCTGAGAGATTCTTCATAGATACTAAATATAGAATAAATTAAATTAGTAGATAACTTGGTCTATAAATAACGACCAGCGCAAATATTGGATCATAAAATAGAGAGCCTTAAAATAAGCAAATTCCACTAACAAAAGTTATATAAAGAAATTATAAAGTAGAAGAAGCCACATAGAGGGTAGAATAGAATATGTAATACCATTTTTTTTAAATGTTTTCCTAAATTTTAGGACAAAATCCTTTTAAAGGGGGAAGAAATGTCACACTCACACTTCGGTATGTTCAAAATTTTATTAGAAATTCATTTGACAAATGTATAAAAAGAGTAATATTTTGCACTAGGAGTAAATTTTTTATTTTAAAAAATTCAAGAGACAAGTGGGCACTAAAAACAAAGGACATAAAGTAATTCAAATGTTTAAGAAGGTCATTCTTAGTAAATTGCATAAGGACAAAATGAAGGGTATTTGTGATATGTTAGACTAGAGGTAAAATGGTCACTTCAAAAAGATTCAAGGAATAAAGTGGACATTAAAAAAAAAATGGCATAAAGTAATTTATATGTTAGGAAGGTTTTTTTTTTTTTTTTTTTTTTTTGGTAAATTGAATGAAAGGCATAGATATAATTTATGGAAAGACGAAGGTCTTTTCGGAATTAAGCATAATCAATTAATTAAAAGGATAAATATGAATTTATCCTTATCCATTTTTCTTCTCTTGGCTGTTGGAGCATTTCTCACTCTTTTCTCTCGTATTTTCTTTAAAGTTTGGAAGAAATCAAGTGAATTTGTGAAGAAAATTACAAGGGTTTTAATAAAGGTGTTTTCATCACTATCTAAGGTAAAAATCTTACAAAAAAAGTGTTGAAATTCTACGTATTAAGTGATGTTTTAATCCTTTAATGGTGGATTAGGAATTTAGAAGGAAAGAAGCTCGTCAAAAGAAGAAGAAGAAGGAAAAGCTTAAAAGTAAATAAATCTGATTAGAAAAGTTAAGTTTCTCATCTTAGGGTTTATGAAAAAATTGATATTTATTAGTTTTGATATTTGATGATATATGTAATGGATAATGTTATGGAGATCTGATGATATAAGATTAATTTTGGAAGAAAATATTTGACGCAATTGAGGAAAATTCTGATATGTGAAAAGAAAAGAAAGAAAATGGATTTGGAGCAAATTTAATGTTAAATAATTGAACATATGGTATTGATATGTTATGTTGATGTATGAATGATATGAAACTTAGCTTGTTATACAATCTTAAAAGTTGATATAGTAATATGGTAAGGCTAGAATGTTATATTAGTAAGTATTCATGATAGTTTTATGGCCAAGTTTGATAAATCATGCAAAAAAAAATATGTATATTGTGATGACTTAGTACGTGTTAAGATGGTGTGGTTTATTTTATTTTTAGTAAGCTTAAATGATAAATATTAGATCATGGTAACCTAAAAGTTAGTCATGATAGTAAACTAATATAAGTCATACCTTATTAAATCTCAGTTTTATTCTTGCATTAATAATGTAAAAGGATGTTTAGTAGATAAGAAGTTATTAAGCATAATAAATTTGATAGAAAAATTATATGAGATATATAACAGCTAAGAAATTGGTATATCATTGCATAGTCATTCATATATATACTTTTTCAGGACTTGATAAGTCAGTAAGCATTTATAGAAAAGCATTTTTCCTATTTATAAACTTAAGTTTTTCAAACTGATTTATATTTATAAACTTAAGTTTGCAATCAATGAAAATACATAAAAAGTATGTAATTTGTAAGGCAATTTTTAAAAGACTATTGCAATGGAGAACTTATGAATACCCTTATATGCACGTCACCAAAAGGGAGCGACTATAGATTTAGATATATTATACAATTCATTTAGTGTGCATGTACGATAAGGATTGTACCCAAACAGTTATATTGCTCATACCGTCAAAGTTTCTAATCCATGTCTCAATTTAGTCTAATTGGCAAGTAGAAAATGTTTTCAAAAAGAAATGAAAGTTCATAAACACGTGTTTTAAAGCTATACAAGCACAGTACAAAGTGTATTAAGTATACATGTCATTTATCGTACCTACATATTTATTGTATTATATCAAGGGGAAAGAAATTTATAAAGATTAAGCAAGATATAATAAGGATAGATGCATAGCCAATCCGATTTACTTGTTGAGCATTAGTGCTCATCCTATTAGATTTCATTTATTTTACAAGTAATCGATGAGCAGTGGTTGGGGAGAATCATAACATGGGTATTGGGCATGGCGCGCTTCTCTTTTAAAATTAGAAGGATAGAATTTGGTTTTTTTTTTTTTTAGATATTGTATATATTTTTATGCGTTGTATATAAGTTTATGACTTTTGAATTGTAAATAAAATATATCAGCTAATAAACATCCTTACATCTTCTACTAATGTAATTATAATAAATAATGGATCATGGTTTATTTCAGTTAATAGTTGTGTTGTGTATATCCAATTGTTTAGTAAGACTGCTAAATTGTGATAGAGTTATTAAAAGTGTTTATTATAATTTTTATGAACAGAATAAGGAGAAATTTTCTTTCAGTTTGTGTTATTTCTTAGGAAACTCCTATTTTTTCTTAGAAATAACTCGACTTTGGAGCATTTACAAGACACGTTGTTCCCATTAAAATTTTCATATATACGTAAAAATAGACAAAAACAAAGATTCTTAGCTTATGTACCAAGCACCATGCATATCATACATTACATACAGGGAACAATTCAAATTAAAAATAATTTTAATAATTTACCAAATTGATAAATTTTTTTACACCCTTAACTTTTATAGAATTATAATTCAACCTATAGAGGTTTCAATAATTACAATACATTGTCCCAATGCACAGGTTAAGTATCATGATCATGTATTACATGAAATGGTAAGCACACATGTGTGCCTAAAGTGCACATGTGTGTACTCTCCAAACAAAGAATTCATCAAAGTTTTAGAAAGATTTGTGACCAAATGCATAACCATGACATGGTTATACATACAGGGTGGATTTTTACACATGCACAAGCATGAACCTAAACCATACGAGTATACATTAGAGCACAAAGAGCTTGACATGTGTATGGCCTATAAACACAAAGACCACACATGGGAATGTGTTCAATGAGCACATAGGCATGTGTTAGCCTTTTTTCTAAAATTTCAAAGACCAAGAATTCTAAAAAATGTATGTTTAGTGGTAAGTCATAACTGGAATGCAATAATACAACCTTATAGCCATACCACACTTTAATAATGCTCTCACTTAGCGTAACAACGTCTCATGAAAGTGGATTTATGTACAACATGAAATTGACTTAACTATCGATCTAATCTAAACTACATTTTTACCATACATAACACACATTCAAGCTATCCAACCAAATTAAAATCAAGAATACAAAAATCGATACATTCAACAACATGTTTACATTCTCAATGACTTCAAATTGACCACATCAACAAGTCAATCAATCACCATTTATATTTTACATTTTCAATGTTAGTGAAATTGAAACAAACATAGAAATAAGCATGTTTATTAATTCAACAACACAAATATAATACAATTCTAATATCAAATTAGCTCTAATACCACTATTAAGAAAGTAGCGTACATCCCAAGAGAATCATAAAAGCTCAGGCACAATAGAATATACAGCAAAATTTTTCTTCTATGCTCATACTATACACAATCACATATGCACATTCAATGTATACGTATACACAACGTATAATATACATGCATGAATGTTTTTCCTATCGAACATCATATGATAATCAAAAGTTACATGTATATACAAAAATAAAACCATGTAAGATTCTAGGCATACTTGTTATTTGTTAGCTCTATCGATCTCCATGTGGTATAAGACAAGCTTTTCTACCACTCTCTAAAGATGCTCTCCTCCCAAAGCAAGGAGGCGTGAGTGGTGATCCACATAGGGTAAGAGTTGAGAAGTGACTCTATACCACAGGAAGTTGCTAGTTATATGATATAAAGATTTAGGTAAGGAAAATAAGAGAGATCCAGAGTAACAACCCAAATAAAACAATTTTCCCTCTTTATAAAACAACATGAGCTTAGAAAGAAAGAAGAAGAAAAGAGTATAAGAGAAAGAGAAAGTGAAATGAGAAAGAACTAATTTTCTTTTATGCTTTTTGATGTATGATAATGTGTCACTCTTTTTAGGAAAGATGTATAGGTATGCTTCAACAAACGTATGACCATGCTTTTTTGTTCGTTAAGATGTGTGCTTCTAATGAATCAAATAACACAAACTAATAAGGCATCATCTACCAAGACATACGCATGTGTGTTTAAGATGCATAATCATGTATAGGCCAGATTCACTCTTCATAACCTTATTAGTATGTTATAGATCATCAATCCAATTATGACCCTAATTTATCAAATTCACTTACTTTTCAGGTCATTCAACCCTTATATATGTGTGACCTATAAGCTATCTAGTGACCTAATAATTTACAGTCTCATATCGAATCATTTCTGCCAAGCTTGACATCTTATCGTACAAAGTCCATGAGAGGCTAGCAATACATCATGGAACTCATCCATTAAAGTATTAGTGTCTTGAATGTCAAAAGATCAAATATATAGCCAAATACTATTGAAAACATTATGTGTATGATAGATTTGGGTTACAATATATTTCAAGCTACAAATTGAGTCACTAAAGATATATTTGAAGATTTCAATAATTTAGATATGGAAGATAACGGAAAAAGTTTGATGTTTATTTTTTTTTTTTTCCTTTTATGTATGATTTTTCTATCATATAACCGTAGTTTTCCTTTATTATAAATGAGGGCTTTTTAATAATATTTTAGAGTCATTACATTGATTTAATTTTAAAAAATAATAAATTAATTAATTAAAAATAATAATAAACATGATAGGTTGACCTGAAAAGCGTGTGAGCTAGCTCACAAAAAAGTTCACAAAGGCATGGATCAAAGGGCCATCGATCATGCCCCAAGTCGTAGTATTTTAGCAAGTTAGTCTAGTATAGAAGTCCCACATTTCTTTGGGTTTTGGCCCGGCATGACCCATGAGCTTGGCAGGTCGTGCATAGCACAGCATGATCCAATCCATGGACACTTGATGAATTGATTTTTTTTTTTTTTTTTTTCTAATCTAGAATTCTTCAATAATATAGTTTTGTAAATCTAGGTTTTAACTTTAGAATCCTGGTGGAACCATTATAGACAGGTCTAAATTCAAAAGATGACGAAAATCCCAAACAAGATATGGTTTAGATAGGGAGTGTAGGACGAATGAAGTGAGAAAATTATTAACAAGAAAAAAGGTAGATGGATAATAAGGAATGTTATGTTATAATCCATACAAGCTGTGATTAATAAACGGAAAGGAGGCATGCATGCATGCATCCATGGAAGTTGTCGCTTTCCTTTACGCGCGCTTTCCAACTTAACTAATTTCAAAGTGGTCCATCTCTACAAACACGAAACCCATCCATGCTTCTATCTCTTCCTCTTTCTAATGATTCTAACTTAACATTATCAACTCGGTCCTCTATCTTACTATTTTAATGGGATAAATTTTTTAAGCCCCCTAAGTTTTCAAACTACCAAAGGATGTCAGTTCTTCTAATATAATTCTTTGTTAATTTCTCTTATAGAATTTCAACCTTTGAATATGCTCTCAAGGCTTCTTTTATACTAGAATTTGATTCTAAATGTCAACATAGTCTTGACTCGAGCACAAAATCCTAAGCGACATTCCATATGATGAAATGAATGTTTTTTATTTGAAGAAACATATCTTCGACTAATCATCTAATAATTAAATTTATTTTACATGCTTTCATAGTATGGGCATTAAACATTATGTATTGTATGTTCAAATGCTTCCAAATTTTGTCCAAATTTTTCGAATTATTGAACAGACACAATAATACACTCATTTTTTAATTAGAATGACTTGAAACATTCTAAAACATGTTTGAGAAACAGACTCGTTTTTTAACATCAACTCAAATGGAATGGACATTCAGTGATTTAAACAAGCATTTCATCTTTTCCTTTCTAATTTTGTAAAAAAAATTTGAAATTGAAACGAGTAAGAGAACAAAATAATACTTAAATAAAACAATTAACCGTTTGAAAGTAAAACAAAGATTTCAATTTATAAAACGGACATTCTATACACATTTCTTACATTTGCAACTTTAACAAATTTTGGTGAATAACATAAGTTGTATCTTAAATGCTATTAGTTAATTTTGCAATTATTTTGTTTGGTTTGTCTTATCAAGGCACAAATATGCAAACATATGTGGAGAGAGGCTAAAACAAAGTAGTCCTGTTAATCTGAGGAACTGGAAGAGGACAACCGAAGGGAAGTTAGATCAGTTATTAAAAAAAAATGAGGGGGTCGATTAGAAACAAAAGATAAAGAAGGTGGTGGGGCAACAGTTGCCCGTAGTTAGGGATACATAGAGATTTTACGAAGTAGACTCTTTAACCAAGTCCTAATTAATTTTTATATATATCCTTAGGTTTAAGAAGGCCCGGCTTTCACATGCTCCTCCTAGGACCACTTCCTCCGCACTTGTGCCTGTTACACTTTTAATTACTTCCACCTCTCATTATTATCCATCCTAATACTTTATTATTATTATTATTATTATTATAATATTCATCTTTAAATTGTCATCGATCCACAGTATTTAAGCTGACAAACTACCATTCTATTTTTCTTTCGGTGATGTGTTAGTTATTAGTTGCTTCCAGAACCGATTTCATGGCATTGTATTCTAATCATGATGTCAAAATATGATTTTTGTTAAATTAATTTCGAATTTTAACCTGATTAAATTTTATTTAATTTTTAAAAAACACAGCATATGGGATAAGGTAAAAAGTCTAATTTTAATTATATCAATATCTTAGATTCTCCAGCTGATCGTGTATGGTCAGGATTAGAACGAGAAAAGATAGATAGCGAAGCCAGATTTATGTATCGTTTAATTTACATATATTACGTATTCCAATTTTCCTTCACTATGAAAGATGATTAAATTGGGTACGGTTATCAAGATTACAGTTGATACAATAGGCATCAATTAACACAATGACACAGAATATTCACATACGCAATTGCATGCTTTAGCAAAAGTTGCTTTAGGAATGAACACTCCAATTTCTATGCTGTCATACCGCAACTTTGCAATCAAATTTTTTTAATCAAGAAGAAAAATGAAACTTCAAGAGACAAACAGAATTGTGGGAATGTATGTAGTCATGGTCACCCATTTATATGTTCCCATTGTCTTCCATTGAAGACTCAGAGGCTGAGTCATCTATTGTTGAATTTGAGATTGTTTCCGACTGGCTTCCGTTTTCACTATCTGAAGATGGTTTCTCTTCAACCGGTTGTTTCATGAACCAGTACATGATACTCGCCGTCAATGTGAGAATCATCTTTTGATTCACCTGTTGTGACAAACAAGATAAAAAGAAAAATCAGCTTCCAATCCATATTCAGAGACCTTAATGACTATTAACATTAACTATGCTCCTATTTAAGAAGATATGAAATTGAAAAAATGATGTTCTTGATTACAAACATACCTCAGTTATGTCTTCTGGAAGCAAAAATATTGAGCATCCAAGTTTTCTTGCAATGCTGATGATATATGTGGCATTCATCTTTTTCTCCTCATCTGAAAGTTGCTCCAAGTTTAGAAAAAGAGACACAAGAATGAGAAACATAAAAATCCTTCTTTGTGTCTCATATTCAGTGAAGATAATCATATTCTGGGATGCTAATGTTCAGATTTATGAACAACCAAATTATTCAAATATAAGATAGTTTACTAATGCAAAACTCATCCTGTAGTGACTGATAATGGAACCACTTTGATCAAATAAAATTGGAAGAAAGCATACCGGTTATTCCTTTTGTGACAAGGCCCCAATTTACAGCTCTAGGCTGAACAGCACTGAGTAACTCAAGGAAAAAAATGCCTTCTGACAATCGTTTATCCTGTAAAATTAAAAATAATGTCAATATGTGAGCCAGACTGCTATCAGTTCTAAAACTTGCTATATCATCATGTTAAGATTCCAGTACAAGGTGCCCATCATATTTGAGTATCAAAAATTGAAAAGATCATTCAAATTTACCTTTAAAATTACTAATGAGGATTTGATTTGGATGCAGAAAGTGCATATACAAAATTACAGTCCTAATTGAATGCTTCAAAGTAAATCAAAAGAAAATATGGCTCATCTATTTACATTATCAATAAGATTGGTGATTCTCTTTAAGTGAAGAATTCATATGCTAAATGATAATACACATTAACGATGGTTTTCAATTTCATTTTAAAAAAAGGGTTGTAAGGAAAACATCCCTGGTAACAATAATAATAGTTTCGCACAACTCAATAGAGCTTAGATTGAAATTTATAACCTTTATCATTTAAAGAGAGGCCTAGAAAGTGAAGATTGTTATATATGAACTGAAAGATTATAGAAAAAATACCTTAAAACTATCCATGCGACTTTGGCTTCCTGAGTTGCTCACTTTGGTATTTGCCCATTCTAGAATATCAGCATCAGTAATTCCTTTTCCGTTGGAATGGAATCTCAAATTCTTCAAAAGTTGAAGGATATTGTACCTCATCAATTGCCACAAATATGCTGACAAGAAAAGAAAAATATTTCTACTTAGAGCAAAATTAGTAACATAGTTGTGATACATTTCTAAAATGCCTCTGAAGCATCTACATTGAAATGTAGGGAACAACTTTCACAAAAAAGTCACCTAATATCAACATTGAAATCTAGGGAACAACTTTCACAAAAAGGTTACCTAATATCAACTTTTTATTCCCTTGCACAATATCATTTCCTGCAATGTTAACAAGGGAAAACTTCAATTGTTTCCCTATTTTCACCACCTGATTACAGTTTTCTACTTTCTTGAACGGCAACTTGATTGGAGGCCTATTTGCAATCTTCCAATTAACAATCCCTGGAGACACCTTGTCAAGAGTTTCTAGAAGCACCCACCTGTAGAGGAATATAAATTTTTAGCTTAAGTGAAGAAAAAAAAATAATTAGTGAAGTGTCTTCTTAATACAAAATGTATAGAAGAATAAATATTTTAGTTTGAGTATTATATCTAAAGAATGAACTTAAGTTAATCCATAAGAAAGGATTCTTAGTTCAACAACTTCAATTGAATTTCAAGCCCACAAAACTTTTAAATGACAAAAACTATACAAATTTTCTACACAATATTTCCTAGTTTTAGAAAACAGTAATTATGATATTCTTCTAATTTTATTTTGACCACAAAAGTCAATACAAGATTAAGCATCTTGCCAATATTAAGACAAAATAGACTGTAATATTTATAACCAAAGCACAATGATGAAAATCATTTACAATTAGAACAGTAACATACTGTTAGGACAATACTAACCCATTTCTAAGATCTTCAAAGACATTGTCTATATATGTCAAATTTCCAAGACTATTGATCCAAAAGCGAAACGCTCTTTCTTCTCTAGAAATTTGGGTGTCATCAGGTAAAGTTTCAAGAAAAGACATTTGTTTTGTTTGAGTTGAGAGTCCATGCCTGCATGTAAAAGAAGTTGTTTTGATTTTACATCTCAACTCCTTAAAAGCAATAACTGGCAACTTCAGAATGCAGTATTAATCATCAATATCTATTGGCAGCTCAAATATGATAAACCATACACCACATCTAGAGTGTTTCAATATTTTCCTCACACATGAAATTCCAAGCATTTAACATGTTCCTTCACCATGTTTAAGACATTGGAGTTGCCCCCAGCAAATAAACATGTTGACACAGAAATAAACAACCTATTATTCAAACATAAAGACTAAACATCAATCAAATCCAGCATTAGTTACATTTTGGGATACGACATATATTTCGTGCAAAAATACAAAGGATCACCCCTGCAATGTTACGTAAAAAAAATGCCTTACCTTGAAACCTCTAAACTGTCTGAATACAGAAATTTTCTAGCCAGTGCATATGAGTGATGTACTTGAAAACATTAAAATCCTATTTCTCTGACACCAGCTTCACAATGCATTAATAATGAACATTGATGAACTTTAAAACAAAGCAATAACCTTTATACACACCAAGCAAACAAAGGAGAGGATGCATTCTTACCTATGCTGAAAAATATGTGCAACAAAAGCAAGATTGAGATTTGGGGAACCCTCCACAATATCCTTAGCAGTTAAGTATCTCCTGCAGCCCATCTTATCTGCATGTTCAAGAATTAACATTGCTCTTTGCAATGGATCTTTTACAGCCAATGTAGATGGATTACTATGTTCAGGAGCAAGGACATTTAGAAGATGAGCATAAGCTTCTCCATCCTGGATGTAGCAAAATGTATATTCAACACCAGCATTATCAAAAGAGCAAATATCAAATTGTACAATCTTCTTAAGTCATTAAAGTACACCATGGTAAACACGTAATCAAGTTACTTGGCTTTTGACACCAATAATAAAGAAGAGAATTGTTTAAGAATACTAATTGTTCCATTATTAAAAATTGAAACATCAATTTAAAGAAATTTTTAGTATTGAATCTGCAAGGCTAGCAAGCCAAAATTACAAGAAAAACATAAAATTCACTTGTGATGATAACAAATGAATTGTCAAGGTTCTTTGTATATCTTTAGAACCTTAAAAAAAATGCTAAAATAATTATTAAAATTGGTCGGTTTGAGCTCATTATATCACCTACAACCAAACATAATCTTACAAATGTTGAAGATTGAAATCCAAAAGCAAATGAAGATTGAAATGGATATAAATAATATTAGCTTACAGACATCTCAGATTAACTCTCATTTACCTTTATATCAGAAGAAAAGTTGGTTACTATTTTTTTGTATCCAGATTTCTTCAGATGAAAATTCATCCACCTCAATAAGATCTTCTCTGGAGGTAGACTCATCAACTCTTCCACATCCTGTTGGTTTTAAAATAAAATACAACTAATGTCAGGAAAATTATTGACAGAAAAACTGAGAAATTCCTGTTATAATAAAAACCTATACTTCAGTAGAAAGAAGGCATCTTTACCTCACTATCATCAACCAACTGCAACAACTGAGGTGTTTTCTTCAGGTTGAGGTCCGCCAAAAGTTGTATCTAGAAAGGGAAGGTCAATCAGTATCTATTAGCAGAGTTTTTAAAAAATAAATAAATGACAGAATTTTTGAGCCAAACAAAATGTTTGTTATCTTATTTATCTTCAAAATGCGAAAATAAGTGGATAGCTATCAGGTCTTACCTTAATAATTTGAGAAATCAGACCAAGCATGAGATGACGCTGAAATAAAACCAAAAAGCATACCATTCTTACTGATCAATATAATGTCAAAGGCTGAGTAAAATAACAATGATAAGTAATTGAGCATAATAACATCTAGGTTACAGGGAACATCAGAAGAATTGTAATAGGCATACCCGCCCTTCAATGAAATCTTGGGTCCCAATATTGACTACAGTGCATCCAATAGCCTTAGCAGAGTTGAGGCAGAGTGTGTGATTTTCATTTCTTTCCCACGGATTAAGAACTCTCTTAGTATTAATAGCTCTTTCATCAATTGTCCCAGGAACTGCCAAATTGATAAGCTTACTGCACCACCAAAAAATAAAATCAAACAATTTACTCATCTGTGATCGCAGAAAAACATAATGAATTATCAGTTTTAGTTTACCAAAGAAGAACTCCATCCTTGGCAATCTCAAAAAGATCATTAGATGAAGGATCAATTGGGAGATATTTCTTCAGAAATTCGTCTTCTGCTAAGTAGTTATTGATATGTGCAACATATGATGATTTTTCTGATTCACTAATGGTGTGAAGCAGTGTAGTTGTTGCAGCCTTGAGGAATGCTGATGAATTCTTTGCATTACTTCCTGTTCTTGCATGGGCATGCGCTTGTAGCTTCAAATAGACCTGCAAGAATTTGGACACAATATTCCACTTTAGACATGCAGGGAACAGACTAACTTGTTTTACAGTAACAACAAATCGTTAATTTTTCATATTTTTAACAGAATAAAACATGTTCAAATTCTAAGGTCTTTAACCTGTTTATCCAAAAAAAAAGTACTAAGGTCAATGAACGAAAAGTCGTCTGTAAGGAAATCAAAGGATGACTTGCTGTAATCAGCAACTAAATAGAAATGCATTAAGCAACCAAACCAATTTCAAAACAGACAGAAGGTGAAGAGAAAAAAAATCTGAAGCCCATACAAACGAACGACCAATTTAAAAATAATAATAATAATAATAATAATGATCATGAAGAGAACTTTAACCTGTTTGGCTACTTAGAAAGTGATAGTTGATAATAAAGTTAAATGACTTGTCATCCACCTATAAGATCAGTGAATGACTCGTCCAACATTAAGAAGATCGAAAACTAAATGCAAATCAATAATATATAATGAGAGAACATTGATCAAACTTCTAGAAGATCAAAAGATCGAATGTTGTATTTAGAAGAGCAAACAATTAAATTACCTTCAAGAAAAGCTCGAAATCAACCTCATCGAGGAGGTTATTAGGATAGAAATTTTGGATTAGCGAAACTCGTTCTTCTTCACTGATATTCTCTCCGACTACTTTCAATCTCGACATCCTCGAAGCCAGGTCGCTCACAATCAGCTTTCCGCTCTCTCTTCTCATGCTCATAAACTAAAAGTAAAATTAAAAAAGAGAAAGAAATCACATTCTTTGAACTGCCGGATGAAAAGAAGAAAAAAAAAAAAAAAAAAACGACAACTTACGTGAGTCTTTAAGCTTCGAAGCTCCACCTGCGTGAACTGGTTCTGAAGAGACGGATCTGAAACCAAAATCCCGACGTAACCTGACATTTTCGGTTTTGAAATTATTTAGTGTGAGACTGAGAAAAGAGGAAGAAGATTTGAACGTAAATGGTATGCTTTTGGTTTGAGCAGAGTGTGAGTGACTGCGAGGCAGGGACCGGAAGTGGAGCATAGATGAGTTTATGATTTTGAATTACAATTCAAATTATGACCATTTTGTCCCTTCAAGGACACTATGCAGTAGGAGCTTGGGACCCACTCCACTTGGATTGAACCATCTTCTGTCCTTAAAAAAGATTTCAAATTATGACTACTGTGTCCCAAACCACCAACCTTTTTTTCAAATTTATTCTAATATATTATTTGAATCCACTGAATTTCTTACTATTAAAAGATTTTTTTTTCTAAAATGGGAAATTTTTATTTAAAGGACACATGTAATCATAAAATCCAGTGATTATATTAATAATAAAACAAAAAACAATAAATTTATAAAACATAACACTAGACTACATTAGCACAGTCCAACTATCTTTGTTCTTGTTATTTTTTCATTAAGAGAAATTAGGTTAAATAAAACTTTGATATTTTGAAAATTAAAATTAGTGACGATGATTGTAAAGAGGAATATCTCAACAAGGAATTCAACTGTTGAACTGGTGTTTTTCAGATAGAAGTAATTAAAGTAAGTTACATATGGATGGGATGGGATGGGATGGGATGGGATGGGTTGTAGTTTAAAAGGACAATCTAGTAATTGAAGACAAGAAGATGATGATTTGGGCATTCTACGAATTTTGAGCGCCACGTGAAGCAAAGCTTGCTTGCCTTTTAAAAAGTTTGAGTAAATTATTATTATTCTCTACTCAAGGTATGAGGAGACTATGTTCTCTGATTCTCGATGCTTATATTACAAAATTTTTTTACTCAAAATTTATCTTTTGTTATCTATACAAATTTCATAATAAAATGGTATAAACATCATTTTCTTTCCAAAATTTTGAAAAGTGGAATCATCAAATTACATAAAAAAATTTAATTCGATTAGAGTCATTCTAAATTAAATTTACTCCAATAAACTTATATTATTATGTACAATTTAAATATAATTGCACAACACAAATGTGTCTAAAAAATTAGATACGCACTGAAAGAAACGTGATCATGTCAAATCACATATTCATAGAATGGTCTATAGTGATTTTGATTATTAAAATACACTTTTTGAATGGAATAAATTTCATCAATTATACCATATATATATATATATATATATATATATATATATATATATATATATAATTTCAGTAGTCAAAATCACATTTTTACTAGCATGATTCAATTTGAATCACCTTCAAAGAGATGCAATTTGGTTAGAATTACACCTCTCATATCACATATTGGTTGTAATTATAATCGTCTACCACATTAGGTAGTGACCAAAATCAAGTTAAAAAATTGTAATTTGATTGAATTTGTTAAGATCATAACTTCGGTTGAGTAATTGATAATATAGTATATTTTTAGTATGATTTTATTTGTCAAATCTAATTTCATCATCAATTTCCCTTTAAGGGATATTAAAGAAATTTTTATTGTGAAATAATTAGGAGTGCTGTGGGAGTTTATTTTTGAAATATTAAATCAGGGTTTACATTTTTTTATATAAGAATATGTGGTTTAAGAATTTAAAGGGTGGAAATTGTAATTTTCGCAATTGTTGGTGCAAAAGAGAAATATTTAGTCCTAGAAGTAAGTTTTTGACTACCAAACCGAACTGTCGCTTTTCAAATTTATTTCCTTCCAATTCAAACCAAAAGGTAACTTGCACTAACACATTTTCATTATTTATGAGTAATAAATGAGAAAATAAAATAATTAAGTAAATCTAATTAAGCATACTATGTTAGGCTTAAGTTAAAATTATCATAATTTTTAATTTCATCAATTATAATATATTAAATATAAAAGCATATGGTTAATGTCCTACTACATGCCTAAATGCAAGAAAAAAATAGTTTTAATTAAATTTTTTTTGTACATGACTAGAATTATGTGTTTTTATACCAATTTTACCCTTAAAAATGTAAAAATAAAAGTTTTATTTGAAAAGCAAACTAAAAATATAAAAATTGCATATCGAAAAACTCATATAAGAAAAATTATAAAAAAATAGTAATTTTAAAAAATTATAACTCTCCCAAATTGTGTAGCACACAAACCCAACAAATTTAAAGAATAGCAAATTCCTCCCAAATTATGTGACTCACACCTACAACCTTTCAAAACTTGCAAAATCCCCTTTGCATGATCAGGTTCATGCATTGCTGCATGATTTGACTTCTCAAATCAGATCGTTGACATGGTGTCAAAGATCTAGTTATCCAGATTAGACATCCATTTTTGATATCCTTTGATGACTTTTCTTCCAGATCTGAATCTACTTTTTATCACATTGCTACTCTTAATGCTTTCTCACACGTCACACTAGTAATAGACGGAGAAAGCACAATGCAAAGAAAGTGATCTGTTACTAACGCAACAAACAAGAAAGCTTTGAGAGCGATAGCACGAGAAAACGTAGATCTAGATATGGAAGAAAAGCCATCAAAGGATATCAAAAAGGCACGTTTGATCTGCCAAATCAAAATTTTGGCACCTTGTTGGTGATCTAATTCAAAAAACTAAATCGTACAACATCGTGTGATAGTATATGAACCGGGTTATGCGAGGGAACTTTACAAGTTTTGAAAGTTTCGAATGTGTCACATGATTGGAGGAGGAGTTTATTACTTTTTAAACTTGATGGGTTTGTATACATCCAATTTGGGAGGAGTTTGTAACTTTTTAAAGTTGCTATTTTTGTGATAATTTTTATTATATAAGGTTTTTTAGGCATAGTTTTTATATTTTAAGTTTGTTTTTCGAATAAAACTTTTGTTTTCATATTTTGAATGACAAAATTGGTATAAAAAAATACAATACTAGTCATGTACAAAAAAGATTCTATTGAAACTACTTTTTTTCTTTTAATTACACACAATAAAGTTTAACCATATACATCTATATTTAATATATTATAATTAATAAAATTAAAAAATATGGTCATTAATGTAAGACCCGCCGCCCCGAGTACCCCTGCTGCTGAAAGATAATGTTCTTTTATTAAATAAACTGAAAATCGGGTACCCGAGACGGGAATCCTACGAAAAAGAAACCTACTGAACTAATTTATATCACAAGCGGAAGCTGAAACTGAAACTGAATGTACAATGAGCCCATAACTGGCTTGAATATATATACATATAACTGTTATGTACAATGTTCTTTACATCTGGAAATATTTACAATATAAATACCAGACCTCACAGGTCCAAAATTGAAAATACAACTGAAAACTGTGTGTGGGGTCCTCTCTCGCCAGCCTCGATCCACCTGCTCCTCGCCAGCCGCACACTAACCTAAAAAAGAAGGAAGAAGGAAAGGGATGAGTGATAAAGATCACCCAGTAAGCATTCCTTACTTCCCTCGACCCAAGCAAGCAACAAACAAGGGCATACATACCTGGTCGGCCTTATACATGTATCTAATCGCTTGCGGGCGCTGAAACTGATTATTCTGAATTGCTGTTATCTGATTACCTAATTATCTGATTATCTGATTATCTGATTACCTGCTTATTAATGAGTCATGGCATGATGTGGATGTCATATCATGCTGAACTGAAAACTGAAACTGATAATGATGCATGTATCTGAATCTATATCTGAATGTATCCAAAGGTACCTGCTGTGCTGATCAGGCTGATGAACACAGGGATTTGGCATCCTGGCCAAGTGGGCTGAACATTCTAGCTACTGGCTAGAAAGCTGAAACTGAAATGCTGAGCAGACTGACTGGTGTCAAAATGTTGGGTCTCATAGATGCCCCCTCGAGTTCACCTAAAACTGAAACCCATACATTGGGTTCTGACTGCTGAAATCTACTGAATTCGGATCCTTGGATCCTCATTCAGGCTACATGCTGTGTCATGCTATGCATATACGGCATTCTCATCTGAAATCTGAATTATCTGTTGTCAATTAGACCTTAGATGGATTACCAAACCTTTATAAATCAATTTTTGTATTTCCTGGAAAAATAAAGTTGGAGCACAGGCGTGCAAGAGAAGACGCACGGGGGTGCTGATCACACACGGCCGTGCAGAGCACAGGCACACGGGCGTGTGCCCAGACACACGGGACCGTGCCCCGGTCATGTGTCTGGCCGTGCAAGCCTCTGGAAAAATCTGGGCCATTTCATGCATTAAAAGGACACACGACCGTGTCCCTCAGGACACACGATCGTGTCCTCAGCTTTTCAGACCGTGTGCACTTCGTGCACACGGCCATGCCTTCGCAAAGACAGGGACACACGGGCGTGCTCGTACGGGCATACGGTCGTGCTCCTGGTCTTGCTCAGACATGGCTTGTCTAAAACTGCTGGAAACTAACCCAAAACTCATCCAATCTGAAATTAATCACAAACACACATCCAAAGCACTTCCATATACAGATAATCATCATCAATTTCATCCTTCACCCAACATCATGCATTTCACCATGGCAAAATGGAGATTTCTCTCACTAACACACATATAACTGAAATAAGCATGTATTCGGGTGGAAAATCATCAAACAAGCAACATGTCATCATCATGGCATCATATAAACACACACAGCATGACATAATATGTTGGAAATGGAAACACACGTTTCCATCAACATCAAACAAGCTGGGAAACTGAAAGAGAGAGTAAGAAACACTTACCTCTCGCCATGGCTGCTGGAAACTATCTCTCAAGCTAATCTCTCTGATCTCTCTAACTGGATTGAGAGCTGCTGGAAGCTGAAAATCGGATCTAGGGTTAAGAGCTGCTGAAAACAAAGAAACTGAGCTGAAGAAATGGGAAAAGCTGGGTGAGAAGCTAATTAATCTCCCGTCTCTCTCTCCTGCTACCCACCTGCACGGGCGTGCAGGGCACTGTGCACGGGAGTGCACTAGGGAAAATGAATAAAAATCCATTTCCCACGCTTCGCATGATTAAAACCTCCCTAAAGGCATCATACGAAGGCCACTCAACTCTGGAAAACTACCATCTCACCCCTGAACTCCTCAAGACCCCCACCCTATTCCTGGTCTTATTTCTAACCCTAGAACTCTATCCCTAAGGACTTTTCTAGAAAAACCTGGGATGTTACATTCCTCCCCCCTTAAAAGAATTTCGACCCCGGAATTATCTGGCTAACTCTGGAAACTACCCCTGATCACAGACTCTACCTCTCAAGTGACTTCTTCTACACACTGGCTAAGCCACGAAAGCTCTTCTGAAGCTGGGCTGCGAGACCCTTGTCTCTCTCACTGTTGATCTTGCCATTCGGCTTAACTTATCAATCCCTTGGCTTCCGCTGCGCACTCTGATTCTCTGGGCTTGAACTCTCTATTTCTCTTCCACTGTTGCAGTCTCTATGTGGCCATACACTCCAGGCACCACGCAAATCTTCTTTGCTTTTACCTTAAAAGCTCCATGATCATTCCTCATTATGTCATCCTCTATCATTGGAACACCAGTAACACTATCTAAGGGGATGACTCAAATCTCTCTCGGGGTCTGACAGTCACAATCTGTGCCTCTGAACTTTGTCAACTCGCTCTATGTGTCTCATCTGACATCTCTACCAAGATACTCTTGTTGGCCACACTAGAGTCAACCCCTAATCTCTCCACTACACTCCAAACTATAGAACTCTGTGTGTGGCCCCACACTCAACCAAAACAAAAAGGAGTATCAAGATAAAGTCACTGACTCGTCTCTATATGGGGGACGGTCTTTGTCTGCTCCTGGCGGACAGTATAACTCAAACTCTGCCTCCGCCTCCTCCTGAAGTGCCAGCACCTCCTCCAGGTGCTCCACCACTGGGTTTGGGGACATCTGCTCCACCTCGCTCAACACCAGCTCTGTCTCTGGGTGGATCTCTCCTGTCTCTGAACTGTCTGGCACCACCTCTGCTAGGCCCCACACCAGCTCCACCTCTGGCTAGACACTCTGCCATCTTGTGCCCTGGCTGACGGCACATGTAGCATACAATCTGGTCAGCCAAACACTCCCCTGAATGGCACCTGCCACATCTGGGACACTGTGGCAGCTAGGGTGCAAATCTTTGTCTCTGAAAATCGCTGGCTACTCCCTCGGCTAACATAGGTCTCTTACCTCTGTCTCTATCCTCTGTCATCTGCTCTCTGTCAACCTCTCCGGTCATAGCACTCATCCTCTGAAGACTAGCCTCTGATCTGCGGGCTCTCCCCAAAGCATCACTGAACTGTTGGGGAGGATACGACCTAGTCGTGACATTCTTGGCTATCACAGGATGCAAGCCGTGGATGAACTTCTGAACTCTACCCATCTCAGTCATCGCCAAACCAGGGACAAATCACGCTAAAGCATTAAACTTGGTCGCATACGCCTTGACTGAGTCCGACTACTGAGTCAGATCAATGAACTCCTGAGCCCTAGCATACATCATCTCAGTGCCCCTGTACTTGGCATCAAACAGTCGTCTGAACTCTGTCCAAGTAAGCTGCTCCTCACTGATGGAAGCCTTAGCTAGACTCCACCAAACTTTGGCATCACCTCTCAGATGGAACACCGCAAATCTGACTTTCTCTCTCTCTGGTAACGTGAAGAGGCCCATCACACTTTCTACTGACTCAACCCATTCCTCTGCCACTGCTGGATCTCTGGACCCACTGAATTTCGTCAGCTGATACGGTCCTAACATATAGTAAATAGGATGAAGTCTCGCTGATGATCTGGTGCTAGGTATCCTGGTACTCACACCCTGGCCATACTCTGTAAACTCAGCTGGAGACTGATATCTCTCTCTGGCAGACTGAGGCTGAGACTAATACTATGGCTGAAACTGTGGCTGAGGCTGATACTAAGGCTGGGAATACCTTCTCGACGAGGTCTGATAAGTTTCATACGGGGAAGAAGTAACTCTGGTGGGTCCTGAACGATTTCCCACACCAACTCGCTGTAAACTTTCTCTGACTACTTCCCCAATCATCTCTCTTAACTCTGCTGGCCTCATAGACACATGAGAGGAGCTCTGAGATCGCCGCCTATGACTAACACTCACAGGACGGACAGGGGGGCTAATACTGATCTCATCTATCTGTCTAGGGGGATACTCTTCTCTATCTACAAGCAAACAAGGGGTTAGAAACACAAAACACAGCAAAAGCTGGAAAGAAATACTTGACTGTACTGTGAGGAGGGCCTGGACGATGGCTGCGAAGGAGAGAAAATAGACACCACACACTTACAACTCAAATCTCTACTGAAAATGGCACAGAGAAACACTCTGATACCAACAATGTAAGACCCGCCACCCCGAGTACCCCTGCTACTGAAAGATAATGTTCTTTTATTAAATAAACTGAAAATCGGGTACCCGAGACGGGAATCCTACGAAAAAGAAACCTACTGAACTAATTTACATCACAAGTGGAAGCTGAAACTGAAACTGAAACTGAATGTACAATGAGCCCATAACTGGCTTGAATATATATACATATAACTATTCTGTACAATGTTCTTTACATCTGGAAATATTTACAATATAAATACCAGACCTCACAGGTCCAAAACTGAAAATACAACTGAAAACTATGTGTGGGGTCCTCTCTCGCCAGTCTCGATCCACCCGCTCCTCGCCAGCCGCACACTAACCTGAAAAAGAAGGAAGAAGGAAAGGGATGAGTGATAAAGATCACCCAGTAAGCATTCCTTACTTCCCTCGACCCAAGCAAGCAACAAACAAGGGCATACATACCTGGTCGGCCCTATACATGCATCTAATCGCTTGCGGGCGCTGAAACTGATTATTCTGAATTGCTGTTATCTGATTACCTAATTATCTAATTATCTGATTACCTGCTTATTAATGAGTCATGGCATGATGTGGATGTCATGTCATGCTGAACTGAAAACTGAAACTGATGATGATATATGTATCTGAATCTATATCTGAATGTACCCAAATGTACCTGTTGTGTTGATCAGACTGATGAACACAGGGATTTGACATCCTGGCCAAGTGGGCTGAACATTCTAGCTACTGGCTAGAAAGCTGAAACTGAAATGCTGAGCAGACTGACTGGTGTCAGAATGCTGGGTCCCACAGATGCCCCCTCGAGTTCACCTAAAACTGAAACCTATACATTGGGTTCTGACTGCTGAAATCTACTGAATTCGGATCCCTGGATCCTCATTCAGGCTACATGTTGTGTCATGCTATGCATATACTGCATTCTCATCTGAAATCTGAATTATCTGTTGTCAATTAGACCTTAGATGGATTACCAAACCTTTATAAATCAATTTCTGTATTTCCTGGAAAAATAAAGCTGGAGCACGGGCGTGCAAGAGAAGACGCACGGGCGTGCTGATCACACACGACCGTGCAGAGCACAGGCACACGGGCGTGTGCCCAGACACAAGGGACCGTGCCCCGATCGTGTGCCTGGTCGTGCAAGCCTCTGGAAAAATCTGGGCCATTTCATGCATTAAAAGGACACACGACCGTGTCCTTCAGGACACACGATCGTGTCCTCAGCTTTTCAAACCGTGTGCACTTCATGCACAGGACCGTGCCTTCGCAAAGACAGGGACACACGGGCGTGCTCGTACGGGCACAGGTCATGCTCCTGGTCTTGCTCAGACATGGCTTGTCTAAAACTGCTGGAAACTAACCCAAAACTCATCCAATCTGAAATTAATCACAAACACACATCCAAAGCACTTCCATATACAGATAATCATCATCAATTTCATCCTTCACCCAACATCATGCATTTCACCATGGCAAAATGGAGATTTCTCTCACTAACACACATATAACTGAAATAAGCATGCATTCGGGTGGAAAATCATCAAACAAGCAACATGTCATCATCATGGCATCATATAAACACACACAGCATGACATAATATGCTGGAAATGGAAACACACGTTTCCATCAACATCAAACAAGCTGGGAAACTGAAAGAGAGAGTAAGAAACACTTACTTCTCGCTATGGCTGCTGGAAACTATCTCTCAAGCTAATCTCTCTGATCTCTCTAACTGGATTGAGAGCTGCTGGAAGCTGGAAATCTGATCTAGGGTTGGAAGCTGCTGAGAACAAAGAAACTAAGCTGAAGAAATGGGAAAAGCTGGGTGAGAAGCTAATAAATCTTCCGTCTCTCTCTCCTACTACCCACCTGCACGGGCGTGCAGGGCACTGTGCACGGGAGTGCACCAGGGAAAATGAATAAAAATCCATTTCCCACGCTTCGCATGATTAAAACCTCCCTAAAGGCATCATACGAAGGCCACCCAGCTCTGGAAAACTACCATCTCACCCCTGAACTCCTCAAGACCCCCACCTTATTCCTGGTCTTATTTCTAACCCCAGAACTCTATCCCTAAGGGTTTTTCTAGAAAAAGCCGGGATGCTATCATTAATCCAAATATAGTATGTTTAATATGCTTCACTTATTTTATTTTGATTAATTATTTTATTTTTTTAGAATAAATATTTTTTAATTTATTTAATAAAAATGTTAAGGCAAATAATAATTAATAAAAAATTAAGTAATCATCAATTAAAAAAATCAATCCTAAAAAATCTTTTCGAATCATAAATAAAATTTTTGATCATCAATTTTGGCGTTTGATTCTTGATGCTTTTAGATAATCTTAGTAAATTTTGTACAAAAATAATAAAATTGTATGTAGGTTGGAAGCTAAAATGTCATTCAACCTATATTTTATTTTATAACTTGTTGAACTTTTGATGTTTTGATGATGATAAAAATATGATAAAATAATTAATTTATCTCTTGCATGAGTGACCTCATGACAAAAAAAGGGAAACAATTTTATTTTTGTAAGTTTTAGGTCGCACATGACCATGTGCACTTATAGCATAATTGGGTGTAGTTGTTTTGCAACTCATGTGGAGAAAACACGTGATCATGTTTCTAACCATGCTAGGATCTATAATTTTATTGAGCACGATCGTATATGTGCACTACATAGGTCCAACAGGACTAGCTCAACCATACAAGCTCATCGTGCCAAGTCAACAAACATCATCAATCAAACACATGATCGTGTCAAGTTTTGACACATGATCGTGTTGGAAGATTTTATGAAGAAGCACGGGTATCCTAGTTGTGCGATCATATTGTGTTGAGTTAAAGAAAGGAGGTCAAACACACGATTGTGTTCAAGTTGGACACATAATCGTGCAGATGCATTTCAAGAGAAGTATGAGACATTCAGTCGTATAGCATTGTCATGCAAATGGTCAAGCAACATCAGTCAATGCACGACTGTGCAACAAATTTATGCATGACTGTGTTATGCTAAACAATGAAGTGCACTACCACATCATTCGTGCAAGGTCGATCGTACAAAGGCATTTTTAAGGCACTTTAATAACACACAACTGTGTGTATGAGGCACATGTCCATGCTCAAGCAAATTTACAATCATGTAAGAATCGTGTTATGATAGTGCTTAGAAGTCATGTAGGCTTCTAAAATTTCAAGCGTCAAACATAAAGATATGAAGCACGACTGCGCGTCATAGACACATGATCGTGTAACATTGGCGCGTATCTTAAATTTGATCGTTAGGAATCTAATTGAAGCCATAAATGCAACAAGCATGACTATACACCTGATAAGCATAACCGTGCACCTGGAAAATTAATTACAGATGCATCTCTTTCAATCTACTCAATGGATAGAAATTTATGGAAATGACCTCTTATTATTTCAAGTGAGAAATTAAGTATAAGTTGGAGCCCATTTGAAGTGAGAAGTATTTAGAGAATATGTGCAAACTACTCAACCTTTAATTTTCGCTCATTTTTACTCTCTATCTCTCATTATTCTCATTGCATATCCTCGAAAGAATTTGTTTATATAAACTTGTATATCAACCTTAGAGAGACAATATTTTTTCTGTATTTGGCTTACAAACACATTGAGCATAATCTTATATAACTAATATTAAGGGCAAAACTCTCTTGAATCAAAGCTATAGTGTGAACGCAATCTTGAATCAGCTAGTGTAAGCGATTTGGTGCAATCCTAATTCAACTAATGAAAATTTCAATTGGTTTTACTTGAAGAAGTTGATGTAAGATACTTGTGGTCAAAGTTTCGAACCACTATAAAAATCGATTGAGCATTTCTATCATTTTCTCTCTTTATTATTGTGTTTTATATTATTAATGGTTTGGCTAATTTTATTAATTGATATATTATCTTTTTTGATGGGTTGTTTAGTGAATAAGAAAATTCTTTAAGTTTACTAAAATTTTTTTAATAAACCTATTAACCCATCTTCAATTTTATTGTTATTAGTCTCTTGGGGTTTAACATACCTTAAAAAAGCACTTAAAAGACCATAACCGATTTAAACATAGGAAACCCATAAAATTTTTTTTGATTCAATGCAATAAAAAGAATGGTAAAAAGGCAAGTAATGTTATTAATTTGGGCTATTAAAAATAGGAAATAATATTAGTACAATAGCATAATGGATCGTCACATGGAAGAAGTTTTGGGGAAACAAAAGGAGATGAAGAAACATAAAAAGGGGCTGTTCTCTACTAACGTAAAGAGGGGACCAATGACAGAGACGTAGAGATGTTATAGCAGAAATGAAGGTGTTTATGATTTTGATTTATTAGATTGGACATACGGATGTTCTCTTGTAAGCCACATTAATCCCGCCCTTTTTTTTTGGTTTAATAACTTATAATATAATATTAATTACTTTAAAAGCCCAGTTATCTTAGTGTTTTGTGGTAAATTAATTTGATTAGGATCATTAATTTGTTAGACGGATGTGAATATGCTAATCCAAATTAAAATATTTGTTTAGCCTTCAAAGTCTGAAATTGTAATGGAATTGTGCCAGTTATGAATACAACATGGACCAACCAACAACAACATCTGCCAAATGCCAGTGCTAACAAACATTAACATCCTGAAATTCCCATGTGCAATGTCTTTCTTCATCTTCTAAAAGCAAATCCCATTTTGCGCCAAACTACAAAAATATTTCATAAACATTCCATTTCTAAAGCTCTTAATTTATAATGATCTCAAAACATTACTTATAGTCAAATATTAATTGTATTTTAATATATTCAAAACACATAAAACTTTTTGTGTTAAAAGTAAAGAATAGATTAAAAAAACAATGTTCGTATGTTATTTATTTCTGTGTTGGTCGATGTGTCTAATGATAATTTTTACGATGAACAAATTAAAAAGATAAAAATATTCTTTATTTATTTCAATGTATGCTAAAATTTAATAACATTTTATCTCAATCCTAATTTATATTAATTGTAGGTTTCAAAACCCTGTAAAATATATTTAGAAAATTAAAATAATCAATGACGATGAATGTCACAAATGAGAATTAGAATCACATTGGAACATTATAATTTAGTTGAAATCACATTAGGATGATATGTTGTAACTAAATCACTTTAAAATAGGTGCAATCGTAATTGCATCATAACTATGTGAATTTGATTGAATCACATATTTTTTATACAATTCTAATTGTTGTTGGTGATAATCATTGTCAATTAATGTTTTAATTTTTCAAAAATTATTTTTAGAGTTTAACATTCTGAAGTTAAAAATCTAAGTAATAAATATTTAAATTGGTAAAAAAAATATAACTTATTTATATTTTTAGGGTGTAACGTAGCTGACATTAATCTTATATTATTTTTATATTTTTTAGACCTATAAAAATACTCTCTAACCATTAAAATTAATGTTTGAATCTTGATAGAAGGCCAAAAAACATCATTTTTAAAGTTTAAGGGTGAGCATTGATACAAAAAAGGATGAGAAATAGTAACTCCCCCCGGAAACTATGACATAATTAAGTGGTAGAATTACCATATCACTGACTTTTTGGCGCAATGCATGCCCAACCTCTTTAGAGTACTACAAGGACAAGAATACAAGAGACATGGGTGAGACAATATTTCGAAATGGCACTGCCACTTACATTATGCCCCATCTAGCCTACAGGTTAATATGGCATCAAAACAAACATCATTGTCATTTGTGTCAAAGATATAGAAACACAGCTTAGGCATCCAAGAGAATAGGCAAAAACTGAATAGGCCTTGGCAACCCTTGTGATGTATGTTAGATTAGGAGAGATCAAACAATTTTTGCGTTATATCGCAACTTGGGGGTTGACATGACATCTATGAAATTGCTGCTAATCGGCTCTCTGAATATTGTATTGATGATGAAGCATTCATAAATGTTGCATGGTAAAGAAGGGTCACGTGTGTAATTTCAAATTATTAAAGACGAATAAGGTGATGAAGCAAACCAAATAGAGAAGTGGGGGAGTAGAAGAGAGGAGAAGGTATGGTGACAAATCCAAGTCGGTGGGAGGTTTATGTTATGTTAAAGGCAAAGTGTTGTGGGGAAAAGGAATTCAAATCATTACTAAAGGACTACACACCCCATTCCCCAATTCATATTTCTATTAAGATTAACAAGTAGGCCCTTCACCCACATGCCATTCCACTATTTGTTAACTGGAGTTTCAATCTTCATCATTGTTTGCTGATTCGCCATGTATTCCCTGTTCAGTTGGGTTTCATGTGTTTTATCATTTAAGATTTGCTCGTGTTCATCTTTAAAGATTGTATGTGTCATAATAGATTACCCCATTTAATAACTGAGCTTTCAGATTACATGACAGAGGGATAGCGAGTGAGGGCCCTGAGCAAATTGTAAGCTAGACTAGAGCGAATGTATTCTCAAGTAGAGTGGATCTGGACTAAAAGAAACCACACATTTTAATAAATTTTGAAATGACAATTTTATATTAAATTAATGAAATAAACTTTAATTTTCTGTTCTCCATAAATACTGTTGACAGTCAACTATTATCTCATAAACGCATGCTTAGACCCAAAATGATAATTTTTAAAGACAACAATACTTTGATTTACTCCACCTAAGTCCTTGAAAGGACAGGCGGTGCGTCGCCAGGTGACTGTACTAATGTCACTTAAAAATGGGGATGTGTTTGTAATTTTTTGAAACCTTTGAGTGTACCCAATAACTGTAAAAACTTATGGGCATATTTTTCACGTAACGGATCCTTTATCCTTTGTGTTCATAAAGTTCACTGACGTGATTTGGTGAGATGAGCAGTCATGCCAAATCCCATAAAAATTTATTTAAAAATTAAATTACAAAATTTTAATTTTTAAATAATAACCTTAAATAAGCGTTTTGAAAATACAAAACAAACAAGAAGGTAAAATAAAATAAATAATTAGACTTAAATATGATTAAAGTAAATTAATCAGTTCAATTTTAAATTTATTAAAAATAACTATGTAAAGTTGCTTAGACCAAGATGTCGATATATAAAATTCAAAATATAACAAGCTTGGTTTTATAAACTCCACACAAAAAATCTCACACAAACATGTGAAACCGCACAAGTTGACTCAACTTGACCTAAACTGGTGCATGACCCAAATTTTTTCTGATGATTATCGACTATTTTCAATGATAAAAATGGAAAATAAGATAACTAAATTAATCTTTATACAATTATCTTTAATTTGGTATACATTTTAATATAATTTAATAAATATTTTAGTTGAAAAATGCAAAAGAAAACAAACATTCTTCGATTATGAAATCTAAATTTGTGATTGAAAATCTGGTCATTTAAGTATTGGTCGTGCGGTGGTTGAAATTATGACTAAAAAATGGGTATTTTTATCGGAAAATGTGTCACACACTATCACATGAAGCTGCGCAATTTGACTTAGTGGTTTCCAACATTGAAATTGGTTGTTTTGAGTTGCTTTTTACTGTAAATGTATTGTAAGATGTGCATTTGACGATTTGGTGAGTATTGGGTGCTAAAAACTATAAAAAAAAAAAATCAGAAATGCCATAAAAAAGCAAGTCATGCGACACATGAACCGGGTCATAGGGGAGATTTTGTAAGTTTTGAAAAGTTTTGGGTGTGTATGTCACACAAATTGGTAGGGTTTGCTACTTTTTAAACTAATTAAGTTTATGAGTCACATGATTTGGGGAGAGTTTGCAACTTTTTAAAATTATTGGATATGTCTGTGTAATATCTCGAAGTTAGCATAGTCTTTTTAGGCTGAAAATCAGAGTTAAGAGTGAAATTTTATGATAAAAAATAAAGTTGAGATAGTTCAAAGATAAAAGAGTCTTTTAGAAACTACATGTGGCATGTGCATGGGTGTCTTTACGGGACTTTTTCATGCACAGTGTAGGAAGAGTTGGAAATATGAGATTTTCATGGAAGCACGACCGTGTGTCTCCAAAACACACGACCGTACATCTCAGTTATGCTCGCTGTCATATATAAAGTAAAATTTTTCCTTCGTTTTCAAATAAATTTTCACCCAAATTTTCTTCTTCCCTTAGAGATCTCTAATCTAGCAACTGTGAGAGAACAACCAACAATAGCAAATCTAATTAGATAGCGAGATTCAACTAGAGAGAGAGAGAGAGAGATAGTATCAATGGCTAAAGGTAAGTGTTTCTTAGCTTTTCTTTCTATGTTTTATAGTATGCTTTCTCTGTTATATTGAGTTGTGATGTTATTGATTTATGTTCGATGTTTTAAATAACATTAATAAGTAATAAGATCAAGAAATAAAAGTGAATAGATGAAGTTGTTTGTTTGGAAATATATATATATATATATGTATGTATGTAAATATAAATATAAATATATGTATGTATGTAAATATAAATATATATATATGTATATATATGTATGTATGTATGTATGTATGTATGTAAATATATATATATATGTATGTATGTATGTATGTATCTAAATATATATATATATATATATGTATATATGTATGTATGTATGTAAATATAAATATATATATATATGTATGTATGTGGATTAAAGGGTTTTAGTGAAAGATATAATGAGATTTGATATTATTGATAAAATTATTAGATGTGAAGTTGTATGTTGTTCATGTATTAATTCTTGAAAAGGTTTGATTTAGAATTGATTGGTTTAGTATGGTTCTGGAATTTCTAGATGTGATATTGCAAAAATAAAGTATGAGACATGAATGTGTGCCTGCAAATGCACGATCGTGCAGTCATATTTCTCTAATATCACGGTCGTGTGCACTGACCATGTATGATCGGATAAGTATAAAAGGCATGACCATGCATGTAGTGTAAGACCCAGTGTTGTATTGTTTCTACTTTATTTTATTGTACTGATAAAATATTTTATTAATATATATAGTAAAAACCCTACATGACTACTTATTTGAAAACTATACACTGTACAAAAGCTATAAATGAAATGTAATAAGATACTAAAACCTATTGTATAATATCTTAAAAAAAAAGGTATAATTTTATTATTACCTTTAATAAATACTGAAAAACATACATGATATTATGCATCCCTACATAAGCAATACAAAGCATGTGAGTTAACATGTTATATGCTGAAAACTAAATATATATATATATATATATATATTTGAAAACTCGGGTGAAGACTTGCTCAAACTGAATCCCACTCTCCGGCTATCTCTTATTCCAACTCAGCTCCCTCATATGTTCACCTACAAGAAAAGAAAACTAAAGGGAATAAGTGACAAGTTATTTAGTAAGTATCTCCTATCTATACCTTCAAACGAGTTTTTATTCTGATTCTAATCTATCTTGTGACTGATCACAAGGCTCTAAGCTCTCTATCTTTTTTTACTTCTTAACTAAGGACACTTCTAAACTCTGTTATTGCTCATTAGGTTTCTATGCTAATTTTTTTTTTAAGTATTGTTCATTGACTAGACATGCTCCTAGTCTAACAGATTCTACATGAACTATCTTTTGTCTTTTCTAATTTCTCTTTCTATTATTGTACCGCTTACCTGATCTTTAGTCTATAAACTATGCTTAGTTTAATGCTAGTCTGATTGATTGTTAATCTATAAAACTTAATTTAGTTTTTAACTAAGCTTATAAACTGATCCTTCTTTGACTAAGCTTACTATTCGAATACTGTCTCATGTAATGTCGTGCCATAAGTACATATACGAGTATACGTATACAACACGGTATGAAGATATTTAAGTTTTTCTGGGATTTGCATACTTTCAATGTCTTTCTTGATTCATGATCTTTTTTTTTCTAGATTCCTAAAGACATTGCATAAGTATATTCTGTTATACTACTATACTACTCATGATTAGTCATGAGAATTTATCTGATTTCTCTTCTTGTTATGTTATAAATTATGTTTCTCATTTACTGTTCTGTTTATAACTTATTCTATAAATTGGCTTATTATGTTATGTCTCTAAAACTCTATATGTATTTATAGCACTAGGATTTCATATTCTAACTTTTTGTTACTTATCAGCCATGTGTGGTAAGTTCTCTTTCATTTTATTGTTACTTCTCATAATTTCTCAGTTCTGCTTATTCTTATGCTATACATGACGTGATATGAAGTATGTTGAAATCATGCTTATTTATATTGAAAATCATATTTGGGCATTTAGGTCTATTTTCTGAAAACATTTTTCTAAAATTATCATTCTAAAAATACTGCTGGGATATGAAAATCCTACAATAATTGAAAAAATTGAGTAAAATCTGTATCTAAAATCTCTATGTATTCGAAAATATCTATTATGTTGCATAGATTGATGAATACAGAGATTCGACACTTTGTCCAAGTAGAGTTTATTAGAATTGAAATTGATCAGTAATCTAATACTGATATCTGAAGCGAAATCTGAGATTTGAAACTAAAAACTAAAATTAACACACAACTAACATATATAAAGGTTTTCCTGCATTGTGAATAAATTCCTCTTTATTATTACATGTCGTGTCATGCAATACATATCATGCATGTAATCTTATTATTTACTCTTTACTGTTTACATTTGGTATAGCTGTATAACTATTATAACTTTGTTTAGTGTACTTCTTACTAAATTTCCTATATCTATACCTAATTAAGCTGGTTAATAAATTCTGTAGAAGTTGTTTTTTGTTTTGTGTGTATCTGTGGGTTTTTAGTATTATACGTTTTATATCTATTTCTATTTTGTTTCTATTTCTATATTATTTATACTATGTTTCCCTATTTCTATTTTTGTTTTCTAATTGTAATATCATGATTACCAATAATGTTTATAGGCTATTGTTGAGTTTCTCTTACTTATAAGAGCTTATGGAGAAATACTTTATCTTACTACCTTCTATTCATTGTTCTGGGAGTTTCTTTACTAAAATTTTTTGTATTTCTTTCTTCTTTCTGCCTATTCTTATTCATAATATATTATTTCTCTTATTCAGCTTAAAATACTTAATATATTGCCTTATCATTGATGTTTTGCTAATTTGAGAGAAAAGTCTCTAATTTTCAAAAAGCGCACGGGCATGCACTCTCATATGCATGGTTGTGCATCAATTGCACGACCGTGTGTCTGGTCATGCAAGAGAACGTGTAAGCTTTTGAAAATTCTTTGCAAATTCTAATTTACTACTAACGCATGATGGTGACTTCAACCTGTATGATCGTGACCTTTCATAAATCTAGTCGTACACACTTCATGTACACGACCATGACCCTACAAAAACATGACTATAAGGGCATGCATCCTACTCTGTTTTAGTAACCATGACTGAAACACGCAAAATCCAACTCAATCTCAACTATAATCTCTATCAATTTTAAATCAAATTTAATCTAACATATATTAATGCAAAATATACCATTGTAATCATATTTTTCCCATCAATGATAGTCAAATCAATATAATATGCTTAAAAAATATGTATAATCAAATTTCAATATACCATATATAACAATTTTTATTTAAATCACAATATTATAAAATATCAATTAAGTCTCATATGATAAAATATCAATTAAGTCTTATATGATAAAATATCAATATACTCTCACTCTCTCTATATTATATCATATTTTCATTTTACCGTATATTATAAAATATCAATTAAATATGATATAACTAAATATCAATATACCCCCAATATAATAAATATTTATTTAATTAACCCTTTTATATTATATCAAATTTACATTTCATCTAAATATCAATTAAGTTATATCCCCAATCAATTAACCATTCAATTTTATATAAAATTTTATTTCACCTATTTATTATAAAATTATCAATTAAGTCTTCTATGACAAAATAGTAATATTCCCAATCAATTAACCCCTAACATTATATAAAATTTACAGTTCACCCCCATATTGTAAAAATATTCATTAAGTCTTATATCACAAATTATCAATAGACCCCCTATATTTTATTTTATCCTCTATGTTTATAACACTGGTTGTGTAACCCTTTATTTCAACAATAATTAAATTTTCACTTAAATTCGTATAAATACCTGAATAATCAATTTTCTTTCCTTAAACTTGAACAAGATTTTTTTTTTTTTTTGCTTTAAATATGGTGTGTAAAGTAATTTACATATTAAATGTGTAAAGTATAGATATAATTATGACCATCAAGGGCAAAATTAATATTAAAATATCTTAATTGATAAAATTGAAAAATATGATTATTTTGATTAAATTCTAATATAGTATGATTAATTTGTTTTAATCATATTTAAATTTGGTTATTATTTTATTTTCTCAAAAAATAACTCAAATCTGGCTGAAAATAGAAAATAAGCATTTTTCTTTAACTTATATACAATCATATATTTAACAACCAGTCAGCATGTGAGCGTTTCAAGAGCTGTTAGAAATATTTACCAAACATAAGCTATAATCCATTATCTTCTGAACTCCAACTGAATTAGACTACAAAAAAACGTTTAAGAATGAAAAGCAGGATCTCTGATAAAAATTGTTAGAATGCTATCTCCTCAAGAACTTTAAGCGTTTTCTGATGAACCTGGACACAAGTTGAACAAACTAGATGAGTCGTTGGAAGAATGATGTGACCTTTAATGAGTGCTATCAAATGCACTAATAGTATAAAGAACGATACCCTTTTGATTACATTTACAATGATTGAACGCATATTTCAGTTTAGGGAAAAACAGGTTCTTGGAATCAAGAGAAAAAGTAAAAAGTTTATGTGAATTATGATGAGGCAAGATACAACTTACCCATTCAAGATGTTGTGCTGTAATACCAGGGACATTTCCAGAATATATACCGCCTAAGACCTGACAAGTTGAGGAATAAATGTTAATCAGCATCAATCTATGCATATATAGCAGCTATTTAGATCACTGCATAGAATGTGACTAAGTGATGATTGGAGAAGTGGAAGCAAGTACAAGCAAGAGATGTGATGCTTATATTAAAACAATGAAGTTTGTTAAACATTTTGTTATTTGACAAAATTCCTCATCATGTCTCAAGACCATTTAACTTGCAAACATTCTGCAAAGTGATGATTACCTTGGTGACAGTCTCAAGAAACATGCCAGGGCGCACAGGAAGAGGTTTCCGTCCCGTAATACTTTCCTGATATCAGAATGACAAGATCAACTCAGGAACACAAATAATTTTGTAGATGCATTGACTGAATCCAAAGACAATTTATTTTCGACAAACGGAGAAATAACATACCCTTCCAATAACTCCATTGAATTTTCTACCATTAGTATCAACCTCATCACTTCCATAACTTTCTGCACCTTCGTCTTTCCCAAGCATTACATTTTTTATCATCTCTTCAACAGTTTTCCCAGGTTTCAAAGCAACCAGTTTGGTTAAGAAGTTCACCTGCATTAGCAAGATTTGTGTTCACACAGATGATAACTAAAACAACTTCTAGGCTAATAAGAAGACAATAAAACAACTTCCATCAGGCACAGACTTGATCGAAACAAATAACACTGTTATTCATTAATATATTTGAGTGAAAGAAATGAATTGCTGACACAGACAGCCGGAAATTGTATAAATGCAGGGAAATACCTCTGATTCAGGAAGAGTAGTAAAGCCACGGTCATTTCTTTCATCCAATATTCCACCTCCCATCATATTTCGAGCTTCCTCTCTGATCAATACAAGCCTTGCAAGTAGTTTTCGATCTGGAACAACAGGTCTAGTTTCCATTGTCTGCACAGGAGTTGATGAAACTAAGAAAAAGGTAAAGAAATGATACAATAGACTGAATGTGTTGGTCAAACTTCGATACTTCTCTATTTAACCAAGATATAAAGACCATGAATACGTAATATAGTTTTCATTCAGTACAATTAATTCTTCATACTTAAATGCTTTTGATATATCACCCCAACCATTCTCTTAATTATTTTCTTCTTTGAGCATGCCAAAATTCATTATTTTTTTTGTTTTTCTTCTTTTCTTCTTTTGTACTTAGCCTAACAATCCAGTTTCCTAAAAGTGATGCCCCATGAATGTTTCTAATCCGCTGCAATTGCACCTATCTTTGTGTAAGCTATGTGATCCTCCATAAAAACAGCAAGCTAAAATAAGTATTGTCAAATGACATTAATAGGAAGAACTAAACCATCAACAAAATATTTTCAAATGACTTTCCCTTGGGAGTACATGCTAGGGGGAAGAGATTCGCTTAAGATCATAAAAGTGAAATCATAAACAAAGGAACTAAGCAGTTCAACAATAACAAACTAAGGTAGCTTGTCAATATCAAGGTGATTACAGAATGGGCTTGGTCACAAGTAATTACCTCCAATAAATCATCTGCCTGGTTAGCTATATCGTTTAAATTTGCTCCAGGAATATGAACTTTGATCCCATTCTCACTTTTAAAAACACCACCACCAGCAGCCACTCGACGCAGCAATTCATGTCTGCTTTCTTTCAGGGGAGTTCTACAAAGCAGGCCAATCACTTGAACCTACAAAGAGGCAATAATTATAGTAATATTATGCATAACAATTGGAATTATCTCTTAAACTTGAACAAGTGGTTTCAAGAAACTTCCTTACATGTGGAGGGCACTTCTTTGTAAGATGGGATAATACAGTCTCCTTTATTACCTCCAGAAGTGCCTTGCGCTTTAAAAAAAAAGCATATAAACCATAAACAGTAGTTTCAAGTTCCACAATAATCTTTTTAATACAAATAAAACCATGGCAACAAATACGATTCCCATATATATATATCTCAAAACAAGTTTCAAAGTCATAGGACTTGAACAAATTTGAAAGCAGTAAGCATGTATTTGTTCAAGAATTTTAATTGTAGAATTGTACCTTGTCATCTTGGTCCTTCTCAGCAAGTTGTATCATGTAATCAAGGGCCATCATAAAACCTGATTCCATCTGATCAACTCTTTTACCTATAACTCCTTGTGCAGCCAATTCCACAGCCACCCCCTCAGATGCTTCGTTCATATTCATATCTTCCAACTATCCCATGTACAGGCACAAAGAAAAACACAAAACAGAACCTTTATTCATGAACCAATAATTCAGCTAATAACATCAGTGCAAAATGAGAAAAAGCCATGGACTCTGAGTAGCCTAATTGATGCAGGTTAGTTGATTATGATTTATTTACAAAAATCTAGAATTAGTTTGAGATGTTATTTATTAAATTTATATGATCAACTTTATCTATTTCAATTTTAAAAATATGGCTATAAATCACAAATGTTAATCAATTCATCAACAAAATTTGTTCTTAATTTTCCTTGGCAATACGTTTTTCTCGCATTTGACACATACCCATGTGTTTTAGTGTTACTAACCATTGATAGATAAGAAATGCCCTCCAATGAATGTTTAATATATACTGAATTCAGCTTAGTCAAAACAACAGTTCATTTTCAACGAACTACGTGGTTTCCACAATATCTCCTTTCAAGATTTCTCGATTGTGTTCTTATTTTCATTAAACCTCTTCAGACTTCAATTTTAATATAGTAAAAGCCTCTTATGCAAACAAAATAAAAAAATAATAATAATACCCTCTTGCTTGTATAAATAAAAGAAATTCAAAATTTTAGCGAGCCTACTACATGATAGGTATGGTGAAATAGTTAAAAGAGCAGAGGAGTGAAACCTTACAAGAGTGATCATTTCCTGAAAAACAGAAATGACTTGGTCACCCCCTTTGAGCAAAGCTTCATACTGAGCATTGTCCATTTTCTGGTCCCCATCAAAGAGGGTTTTATTTTGGTGTGAATTGAAATCTTCAGCTGGGTAACCGCCACCTACTTCATAAGAGGAACACAACCTCAATTGGTAAGTGTTGTTAGCGGCGATGGCGGGTTGTTGTAAAAGTGGGAAGTGGGATTTGTGGTGGTGGTGGTGTAATGTGAAGGCCATCAATGAAGGATTTAGAGTTGTACAAAGTGAAGTTGAAGAAGATAATGCAATCAAACCCAACATTTGGTTTTGTTTGCTCTTTGGGGTTTTGGATTTGGAACAGTGGAAGGGGGATACATTTATCAGACAGTTAAACCCCCCGAAAGAAAATGAAACGACATCGTTTGAATTCAAACTAAAGGAAAGATTGCCATTTGATTTTGAAAATTATGAAATATAAACGACACCGTTTTAAAGTGAGAAAAACTAAACCCCTGCAGTTTGTCTAAGGAATTAAAATACCCTTAATATTTGAATAGTCATTTTTCCACCCTTAATTAAATTTGTTAAAAAATTTTTCCTGTAAAATTTTTTAAGAGAAAACAAACCCTCAAACTCAATAATATTTTTGTCTTAATATTTTATCAAATAATTTTTTGCACTCTTAATTTATATTAATTTTAATTAAAAATAATAATAAATTTGTTTGTATAAATATTAATAAGTGCGTCAATGACATATTATCATATATTTAGAGGTGAACTTGTTTTTTTAAAATTTTAGAAATGTTAATAAAATTTTGTTTGAGGTTTTTAAATTTGAAAAAATTTTGGAATATTTTTGAAACTTGAAAATTTTGAATTTTTTTTAGTAATCTAACAAATGACAATTACACCTCAAAATATAATAAATTAGTGGTATAATTGTTGTGACATTATTTTATATATATATATATAGATATATATATATATATATATATATATATATATTTATGCACATAATATTTAAAGTAGTTGTTTTTAATATATAATAATGTCACAACAACAAACTTACAAGAATATACCTATTTTGTGAAAGTTTTAAACATAAATATATAATATAATGAAAAATATTATATATTGTTATTTTATAATAGAGTTTAAAATATAACGTGAAACTAAACAAAATATACATGCAAATTGTATATATTATTATTAAAAAATATATCTCATTCTCAACCATCTTGTATCTCATCTTAGTAACTTCAACATGACCTGCAAAGAAAGAAAATTTGGGAAATAAGTGATAATTACTCAGTAAGTATTTCTTAATTTTGCTCATAAAACGTGTTTTCATCTTTTTAGCATAAGTATCTTTACTCACCTTATTTCTTGTCTTAAAATCTTTTCTTGTCTTATTGCTTATTATATTATTTTTTTCTTGATCGTGTCATGTTATATATGTCATGATATTAGATATGTTGACTTAGCCCATAAGCTTGCTTTCTTAAAACATTTTCTACAAAATCTCTGTTGTAATCCGAAAATCTGATCATAAATCATATCTTAAAATCTTTCTTTTAAATAAATTATATATAAAATCTCTTTTTAAAAACCTTTAAGCTGATTAGACTAATAAATATAGGGTTTCGACACCTTAACCATATGAGTTCAACTGTCAACTAATGCATGATCAACACTCTATTTAATGAGTTTGGTCTATGACTATGTCCATTCTAACAAATGTTGGTTCCCTCTCTAACGGGTGTGTAAACTCACAGATGTCTTTTTGTATTTACCCTTAAAAAAAAATAAAATTGGTCTATACATCAAGCTTTATATTCAAAAACTTATACATGTAAATCTCTTGATCTTTTTAAAATTTTACTTTAATATGTCATGTCATGTGAATATTTATCATGCATGAAAGTTCATTGTTTTTCTTCTTATTAAGCTTATACTTTATTCCCTCTTAATATTGAATAAATTTTTTCATAAATATTTTAATTAGAGTATACTTAAGTTACTTTTAGAATTAATTAATTTCTTACTTGTTATTTTGTAAATTATATATTGCACGGTCGTGCACCTTAGGATCATACAGTCATGTGTTACATACGATTGTGACCCTACATTGCATAGTCATGTAGAACTAACATATATACATGACCGTGACCTTGTATAAACACAGTTATGCCACTAGCAAGACAACATCACTTCGACTCAATTGTGTATGTGCATACACGACAATGAGGATTATAGAATATGACCACATGGTCATGTGCCTTATCGAGTGCATCATTATGCGTTGTGCATTGTGAGTTGTGCTCTACTTCTACAAAAATCCTGACTAACAACCAAGGATCCAAGTATACTTCTTACAACCACAATCAACTCATTCAATCATCAACAAATGCTTAACATACTACTTTTGCATATATTATTTTAATTAATAATGTCAAATATTATCAAAACACTCAAATCATCAAATCAAAACACATAACTTCTTAAGCAGGTTTTTAACAACAAAACTTTATCAAACTTTTCAACTATCATGTGAACTTATTAAACTCCTATGTCAATCAATCATAAAAACAAGATTCAACATCATTACATCTTAAGAACAATAGATTACATGCTTAATAAAAGAGGGGAAAATGGGTAAGAAATAGTTACCTCTAAGCTTGTGCATACTCTTTATCTCTCTAACATATTCTCTTCTCCTAGCTTAAGTTCTAGCTTTTGGTTGTTCTCTCTTAACTCTTTGAGGGTTGCTCTTTGGATAAGTATGAAAATTAAGGTGAAATAAAATCTGAGAAAACAAGAAAAAGTTTCTTTATATAGCTACGTTAAAACTAGATGGATGCATAGCGTGTGTCCTATGGACACATAGCTTGTGTCTTATGGACATATGGTTATGCACAATAAAAATTGCAAATATTTGCACCTTCCTACACTATGCATGCATCAACCTCTTAAGATGACATATTTACATGTCATACAAAGCCCTTAAATGATTATTTTACCCTTGGTCACTCTCAATTCAATTTTCTTACTATAAAATCTCATTTTTTATCCTCAAGTTCAGCTTAAAAAGATTGTTTTAATCTCAGGTTGTTACACACTTTCTCTTTTATTCACGTCTAAAATTACCTAAACGACTTTAGGAGTTTCTCTTTGAGCTTAAACTCTATCTTTCAAGTAGCCTCCTTATATCTTTGATTCCTCTATAACACCTTAGCAAACTGTATCTCTTTATTTCTCAATGTCTTAACTCTGTGGTTTAAAATCTGAACTGGCTTCTCTTGATAACTTAGATCCTCAGCCAACTCTAAATCCTAAACCTTTAGCACATGAGACTTGTCCCCTATATACTTATTTAAAAGAGATTTCAGGGGCGAAAGACTAGTTACTTTAAAGTAGGTAATTTCAATAGCATTATAGATTCATATTGCATAATGCTCCAAGTATTTATATAAACTCTAGATTAAAGCCTTTAATTCAATATTTTATAACCTATGTATAGATAAATTACCAGAAAAAAAAAAAAACTTATGCATAGATCGTGTGGATTATGATTAATAGCTATTTATTTGGTTCATGTAATTTAAAATCTAACAAAAATCTCCAGTATCCCAGCTTAAGAAAAAACTGGTTGGGGATAAATATGATTTCTTCTCCCTTTCAATGTATAATACATATACACACACCTTTAATTAATAGACATAGAAAACTAGAACAACACGTTGACATAGTCAAACTCTAAAATTGCTGTTTATTGCTCTGAAAATCAAATTGATCTTTTAACAAGGAAAAACATAAATAGTTTAGGTTTGAGTGAGAGCTGAATACAGAAGCTGGTTCCAAGTATCAGGGACACCGGCCAAACACCAATGGCTGCAGTCAGGAACTTTATGGCTGCCGATGCCATAGTAGGAAGGATGACCATCTTTTCTTAACTGTGATAATCTTGTCACGTTTAGCAAATACACCAGATTTCTCATTTTGATTATAACTTTCTCCACTACTATCTCTGCTTTATGCTCCCCTCCTGGATAGTTTGACCCCATTACTGGTGTTGTTTGTTTCTCACAACTCGCACTTGATTCCCCCCAATCAACTCCACTGTTACCAAAAAGTTAATATACAATTAATATCCATTGTTAACTTATGACTAAGTTAAATTCCCTAATAGTTAATTAATGTTTTGAAAAAAGCATTGAAAACCCTTCTATTTTAGTCATGAAAAATAACCTCTGGAAGCATCAAAATTCCTTCGGATAAGGGGTTTGCAAAATCACTAGTGGCACATGTGAAATACATATATATATATATAAAACGAAAATTTCTTACTTGGTGTGATCAGGAGACACCCCTTGGAAGAAGACCTTGGTTTTGGTTGGATCGACATTTGTTGCAACCCATTTAGCCCAAGTGTTCAACGCTTTCTCAAAGGCTACCAAGCGATCCATGTCTTTGATTGTTTCACTTCCATCCTCAATCAAATCCCATCTTCAATTAATTAAAAAACTAATCGAGATTAGTTAAGTTAATAAGGAATTGATGCAATTAATGAATATTGACTAATTACATACGGTTGTTTCCTTCCTGTGTGAAGCCACCAGTGCCAAGTGTTGAAGATTAAGATATCAATTTGCTTCCACTGTATCCCACTTTGAATGGAATCAAGTTTTAGAACTCGCCCTCTGCTTGTGTTTACAATATCAACCAGAAATGCATTACGAGAAAACATTACTTTAGTGTTGAATGCCTGCATCCAAAAAGTTTTATTGGTTAATTAATTATTTTGGTAAAAGAGAGCAACTACATAATGAATGAGAGGGAAGAATCTCACCGGAAATGTGAAAGTAGAGAGGCCTCCAGTTTTCTGTGATGTATAGACAGCCTGAGGCACAGCTTTATGAAGCATGCATGTGAGTGACTGCCACTGATTTAAACTCAGTGAATCTCCTACGAACATTATGTCTTTCCCTTTAAGCCTCGATAAGAAATCTTTACCATCGAACCTACATCAATCAAGTTTGATTGTCATTATAAATGTGATAAGATTATCCAATAATATAATATTATTTTTTCAACTGAACTAGCGAAAAGATCCTGTCTAAATATAAATCACAATATCTAAAGAAACATAATTCAACATAGATAGACATAATTGTTAATCCTTTGCCCCAAAGCTAATGGATTATAGGTAAAAGAATGACAATTTTTCCATAATAAATAAAATAGAGCTTTTATGTCTACATTCATTTATGTTGATTGTATGTCATGCAAGGAATTGTGTCTTAAGTATCATCTCCTAACTTCAAACTTCAAAATCATGTATTTAAGGAATATACATACCAAAAAATATGATACAAAGTGAGTCAAATTTTAGAGTATGCAATCAAAAGATTGAACATGGACACTTAATTAATGGATTGTAACATGACCTAAATCTATTAGGTGATAGCTTGCTTTCTCTATCAGGGCACACACTCCTAAATGGAGACAATAATACATATTCAATAATAGAAATATATTGGACTTACACAAAAAATATAATTGATTTATTAATAATTTTATTTATTTGAATCCCCTCATTTTGACAATCAATCATGTGATTCTTTTAAATTTGAGTGATGTAGAACCCAAAACCTTGAAGATTTAGAACCCTAAACCAAATTGTCCTTCCTAAGAAAGCTAGGGTAGGTTTTTGATTAATCAAATTAAAATCCTAAAATATTTAAGTCTCTAAAACTCTAGTTTTTGTTAAAACTACACATTTGATTAATTCTTGTAGAGTTTAATTGTTCTAAAGTTTTTGAGTTGGTTTAATTAAGAACACATGGATACACATATAATTTGGTGTGCAAACTTCCGTAAACTTTCATAATAATTGATATCAGTTGTTGTCTTTAAAATAAACAATTTATAGTGGGGTTCCATAATTCGAATTGAATTGTAATTAAACCTAACAAAATATGGATTTTTGCATGTTGTCATGCTACGATGGGAGAAATGGTGCAAAGGGCATTACCTATTCACCTTGGCCTCCCCAAACTCATTAAACCATTGAAGTCTATAATGCCTAAGATGTTTAATCAAAGGCAACCCTAACTTCTCATCCAACGTAGTAATAGCTACATTAATGTAACTTCCTCCATCTATGGTCAAATTACATGCTTTACTATTGACATGACATCTAGTATGGAATATTTTTTCTCTTTGTTGTTTAGACTCATCTAGAGTGATTTATGTATTGAGTGCACTCTTAGCACTAAGAGACTCTCTCAATTGGATACTCAATTCCCTCTTCATCATTAGCATATTCCAATTCAGGTATATTTCCATCACTTTCACTCTCAATCACAATCTCCTTGGGGTCATGTATGACCATTACCCTTTTATTGGGACATTATGAAACTAAATGCCCTGAACCCAAACATTGAAAGCATTTTATGTCCCTATTCTACTAGGTTGCCCCTTAGTTTTTCAATTTATTTTTTGCTACTTCTTCTTTTCCCTTAGATGGCTCTACCTTAGTTTTAAGGGTTTACTTATCATTTTTATCATTTTTCCCCACTTCAACTTCCAACTAAAACTAGAACCTGAAGTGTACCTTGCTACCCCTTTTCTTTTTAATCACCTTTCTATCTTTATTGTCATGTGCACTATGTTCTCCAATTCCATGTAGTTATTGCAATTCTACTACATTATCTATATCACAATTTAACCTATTCAAGAATCGTGCCATTATGGCTTCTCCATCTTCTTGTACATCATCTCTAACATGACAATTTCCATTTCCTTAAAGTAACCTCTACATTTTTTTAATCTTGTGTAAGACTTTGAAGTTTTTGGTTGAAGTTCCTATAATAATGACTAAGGATTAAATGTCTTCTCACTAAGGTTTTCAATTGCTCTTAAGTCACCATAGGTCTTTCCTTATTTCTCTTTCTAGAGGTCACTAATTGACCCAACCAAATTATAGCATAGTTTATGAACTTTATTATTACCAATTTCACCTTTTTCTCCATAGAGGAATTTTGACAAACAAATTTAAGTTCTATCTTCTTTTCTTATTTTTATATAAGCTTTTGAGTCTACTCTACCTTAAACATGGTATCTTCATTTTTATACTACCCATGTTTTGATCTACTCCATCCCTAAATTGTCCCCCCATATGGTGTTTATAGCATCTACCATGAGTACCACCTCTAATAGGTCTATCTATTATGACCTCAACCTTAAAAAGGTAATTTTCTTCTTTCTCTTCATCATCATATTCATCCAATTCTTCCTCTATAAGTGCAACACTATTCGACCTCCTATTGACTTCTCTAAGGGTTGGTATCCTATAAAACTCTCTAATAGCTTCTTTATTTTGTCCCATTTCCTCCTCTATAAGGGTTAGTCGCTTATCTCTCCTCAATTGCTTCATATCATCCCTCATATTTTTCATCATGACATGTAACTTTTCAAATTATTATTACATGGTCCTAATTGTAAACACCTCTCTTGCCTTTGCTTCTCTAAGGGCTATATTAGTAGCACCACTTGAATTATATAATTTAACACACACAAAATTGCAACAAACACCCAAATATACCTAATAAATGTTTCTCTTAAAATAATTGGCTTTTCTCTTTGAGAATCTCACCATTATGTGCTTTTTAGCACTCTTATGCTTTAATATGTTCGTAAAGGGAACAAAATCAAAATCAAAAAATAATAATTCAAACAATAGAATAACTAAGAATTAGAATTATAAGATAATGAGAGAAACAAAGGTTTGAATCAAGAAAAAAGCATGCGTTAAATGCATAAGAATTAAGCAAATAATAAATATAAAGAATGGAAGCAAATGGCATATGAATGAAACCAAAGGTGATTTAAATGAATGACAAAAATGGAATGTGAATTCACAAATTGAAGTTCAACTAGCCAAAGATATAGTATTTTCAGTTTTTTCTTTATTGTAAGCTTGTTGCATTCTTTTTTTCTCAACTTTTTTTTTTTCTCATAAGTGTAACAAGTAGTCAATGTTAATAAAATTTCAATTGAATTTCAAGCAAGTTGTTGCTAGAATGAATTTCAAGATAATGAACTTCAAATTTTAGGGTTTAATGGTTGTGATTTCAATAATGTGATGATAGAAAAATAAATCACTAAATTAGAATGATAAATTGAAGGCAAAGAACAATGGATGCAACAAGAACCAACAATTATGAATTTTTTTTTCTATGGAACAAACACAATCAAATAGTGAAAAATATAGGATAGATAGAAAAAACCTAGCTAGAGCCTTACTCTGACGCTAATTGATATGGAACCCAAAACCTTGAAGATTTAGAACCCTAAACTAAATTGTCTTTTCGATGAAAGCTAATATAGGTTTTAGACTAATCAAATTAAAACCTTAAAGATATAAGCCTTTAGATCCCAAATTTTAGTTAAAACTCTAAGTTTGATTAATTTTTGGAGAGTTTTTACTTTGGTTCAATCAAGAACACAAGGATAACACTCAAAATTTAGTGTATAAACTTTCATAATAATTTTTTACTTTGGTTCAATCCAGAACACAAGGATAACACTTACAATTTAGTGTATAAACTTTCATAGTAATTGATAAAAACTGTAGTCTCTAAAATAAACAAGCCCTATTAATAGTAAGGTTCCATAGTCGTAATTGAATTGTGATTAAACTTAAAAAAATTAAGGATTTCTACATTTTGTTGCACTATGCTGGGAAAAATGGCATCATGGTGTGTTGTTATGGATTTTGTATAAAGGTTTTTGTTATGCTAACACCATGGCAAGATGAATGGTGTTGTAAAGCCAAACCGAAATACTCTTCTCATGTTATGGTGCTTTAGATGGTGTCGTGGCCCCTACATTCTAAAATTTTGGCATTATGGGACCATGTTTTGGCATTATGGTGTTGACTTCTTTTAATAAACTTCAAGTGACACCAAACCCTCTCCAAGTGACACTAGGCTATCTTATGGGTGAATAAGTTTGACCAAGGTTGGTTTTTCACATTTTTTCAAGTTTAATACAATGTGATTAGCCTTTATCAATGCATTCACAAATTCGTTCAATGTTTGCTTGAACTACTTGGCCTTTGATCTGGTGATTAGTCCTTGTGAAAGATATAAAAGGTCCCTCAAAGCTTGTCGTGAAGCTTGTCCTTGTTGATTCTCATCACTGTGTCAGTAATTGTCTCTAGGTTTGTTTTTTCATATTCATGTTTTGAGATGTGTCGAAAGGTGACAACTTAATGAATGTAAGGTTTCACGTCATTCGACATAACTTATAAATAATGAGAGTGTTATTTATAGATATGGAATTCATAACTCTAAGTAAAGAGCTAATGCAATCCTTTTAATGACATTATTCATGATATAGAAAATTGATTGAGCTCAAGATCATTAGTTTTATATATATATAAAATCTAATGATAAATCATTAATGTTGGATATGATTGAAGTTTTTCAAAGGTTGAATAATGAAATATTAAGACAAAATAATTGAGAAGATCAAATGAAACTTGTCATTAAACCAATTTTAGATTTTTTTTGATGAGGATATCACATTGATGATAGGTCATAAAGTAGAGTTATTCTATGAGCATATGTAATTTGGTGCGAAGAAAAGAGATAGGTTGTAATTCTATAATGCAATTAATTAAAGTTAATACATAATAGAATGAGTTATTTGGCATAGAAAAATTCAATAGCTAATTATTGTGCTTATACTATGTATGTTCATTAGTCATGTCACTGGCTTGTATTTTCTTGATAATGATTCAAATTAGTTTTGCGAATATATTGTTATGATCAGTGACATTCACAAGATTTTTTTCAAAAGGGTCCAATTAAAATATATAGACTTTTAATTAGACTTAAATGTTTTAATGAAAAAATAAAATTCATATTTATAAAATAAATTTTAATTAGAGAGTAAAGACAATAACAGTATTTATAATGGTAAACAAACTCAAACTTTTTTTTAAGACAAACGTATAAGTTATAGACTACAATCTACTCTTTTCCATCATATATAATTAGCTAAAATTCATATTTATAAAATAAATTTTAATTGAAGAATGGAGATAATAATGATGTTTATAATAAATAGTTAATTTCAACAGACACTATGTTAATATTCAATTATTTATCTATTTACCTTCAATATTATATAGTACAAGCAAATAAATAAATATTAAATATTATCATACTTCCATTTAAAGGATTAGAGAAAACTAGCTTTATTGATTCAATAAAAATTAAAATCCTAAATATTAAATAAATATTTTAATTAAAAAAATTAATTTATGTAAAAATTGATCTGGACATCAATGTTGAAATATAATGAACGAAGTTTAAGTCATTCTCTATTCCATAAAACCAAAAATTTCTGTTAAAATTAAAAATTTATCTTTTTATTATAAAAAAAGTTAGTATTTTGTTGTCAAAAAAGTTTATTTTATCTTTTTTTTTTTAAGACATAGGATTAAGATTTGAGGTTAAATTTTATAAAAACAATATTAAATATAAAAATTTTTCTGAAAAACTTCTGCGTCTAAAAATTAAAAAAATTTAAGAAATTTGTATTATAGTTTAAAATTTTTAAAAATTATAAAAAATAAATTTTAGAGAGATCCATGGTCCCCCTTGAGGCCTACATAGGGCAGTCTCTGGTCTTGTTAGTTTTTCACAAGTCCCTCTAGTGACTAAAATGTGATATTGATGTATGTATTATTGTTGTGACAAATGAAATGTGATATACAAGTATGTATTGTAGTTGTGACACATGATTTATTTAAAAAAGAATGAAAAATTAATAATTAATTAATTCTTGGAAAAAACTTGAGGAAAATATTTTATTTTTTATTAATTATAAAATTATTTAATTATTAATGATTTATGGTTGTTAGAAATGATAATCACACCTTTTGTAATTAATAAAAACATCGAATTTTAATGTGGTTAAAATAGTGAACATGAAATTTTTTATAATTAAATATTTACGAACAAAAAAAATGATATTTGGCTTTAATTTTGGAAATTATAATTCAAATAGTCAATTTTGAATTTGTGAAGAAAATTTGATTTAAAGGTTTTTATTGCAGAAAAATGGAAAATTAAATAATATTAATTTTGTATTATTTAATTAAAGCCAAATGACTCACACCCAATGTTTCCTTAAATGAAAAGTGTCACTCATAAAGTTTTAAAAAGCCAAATACCCACCCTTGACCAAAGTCATAAGAGTACTTTTATTTTTTTGAATAAAAATTTAAAAATAGTTTTATAAAAATAATTATAATATAAAACAATATTAATATAATAATAATAAAATTAATAAATTAATAAAAATTCAGTAACAACCGTTAACATAACCAGATGATCGTTCTATTAGCAGTCTGATTTGACTACCTTAATGGTAGAGGTGGTTAGATTTGATTGCTAAAAATCTAATTAAAAAAATCATCATTAAGGTGGCTAGATCTAACCATTAATAGAATCAGGTGACCGTTTTCAACCTCTTAATTATGTTAATAGCAATCATCGTCATTGGCGATATTGTTGGCGGTAGTGACTACTTTTTTAAATGTTTATTTTATTTTTAAATTTATTATTTTTTTAAATTTTTTTTTATAATATTATTTATATTAAAATTTTTATTTTTATATTAATATTATTTATTTTATATGAAGGGTATTTTGGTCCTTTCACACAAAAAGGGATGGGTACTTGGCTTTTTGAAACTTTATGGGTGAGTTGCCATTTAAAGAAACCTTGGGTGGGACTGTGGTCTTTAATAATTGTTATGCTAAATGAAGCGAACTACAACATGGCCAAATATATTGACGCTTTCAGTGAGAATTTTTTTTTTTTTTTTTCAAGATTAAGTTGATGGAACATTATCTAGACAACATAACGAGGAGTAACTCTCCAAATACACATGGAATCTATTCAGAAAAAAAAAAAAAAAAAATTGAAGAAAAACACTAGAAGATCTCTAATATTTTTTTTGTGATATAGCATTTTATAGTGCAAGATTCAACAATATATTACCAACGCCTACACATTCATTGGATAAAAATAATGACAGAGATGGTAAAATGATTATCGATAATCAAGATTATTGGTTGTGTAGTTACCAAATATCTATTATCAATAATTTAATATGATATAGGAAAACTATGAGATTATTTTAAATATTTTAAAACTTCTATTTCCATTTTTCTTTCAATAATCACGCACCTTTCCTAGCTACATCTTCATATGGAAGAGTTAGCAACATAATAAATCTAATATATGGTGTTTAGCAAGCTTTTTTTTTTTGCATCCTACAACAATTTCTAATAAATTAATTATATTCCTTTTAGAATAACTTTACAAATAAAAATTAAGTAAAACAAAGAATTATTAATAAATCAGGGAAATAACAAAAATGAAATATATCTCTATTTTGAGGACAAAAATGAATGAAAGCAACTTAACAACAAAACTATCGTTTGATTAAGCAATACTCAGGATTGGATGAATGCGAGATGCTAACTGTAATGGACCCACTGCTGCATGCCGCAACGTGCAAGCATAATTTTTTTCTTTAATTTTTTCATTTATATGTCAATAAGCTAATCCCAAAATAAATATGAAATTAAAAGTATCTATCACAACCACTTGCAAGTATTCTAGCATGACAAACAAACAAATAATTCTTATAATCAAAACAAATATATGTTATGAATATTGGCATCTTTATTATGAAGTAAAAGGACCACCACTGTCATGTTGTTGAAATACTTTTAAATTAAGCTGCCTTACTAATAATATTACCTAACAAACCATAAACCTCAATCCCACTCTTCAGATAACAAGCTGTATACCCGCCCGATCAACCTCTGTTGATAATTTTTATTTTAATAAGCTTCAGGGTAAGAGTTCCATGTTTGTTATTTTGTTAGTGATCTGACAATTACTTGAAAGTTGAGCAACGAAAAACCTTTCATATATTTTGAAGAAACAATGAATTTATAAAATTAGATGCAGAATTTTAATGGAGGAACAATGATTACAAGTCCATTGGTTTTTTAATTATTTGTCTTGTGCCTCATTTATTAAAACTTGCCAACAAACAAATTAAAGGCGGCCAACCCTTATAGAGTTATAATAATATATAAGACTGGAGAGAGGAGATAAATAAGTGCATAAATTTAATTAAAAGATAATAATTTAATGATCAAAATTTAAATCCAATTTAAATTAGTAAAAATATATATGATGTTTTTAGCATGTCTAAATATCTGATTTTTTTCCCTTTGAATAATGATAAACCTTCTATGTTGATTCTGCATCATAACGAGATAGACAACTTCACACCATATATTATTTGCCCACCTGATAATTGACATATTTTAAACCCGTTATAGTTAATTAACGACAAATACCATTAACATTGTTGTAAATAAAATGGCAAGCTTTCTTTAATAATTCATGCTCTGATTATATAATTATATAGAGTTCCTTGCTCTTAAATAAATATGCATAATTATGTATGTGTGTGTAGAATATATATATATATATATATATATATATATATATCTAATTCTTATCACAGCCTCCTGAGCATTTCTTATCCTCATGATTTTTAATTTTAAGACGTTTAATTATATTAATAGATGAGATTTATTAAATTAAAAGAACAATTAATATCATAATGACACTTAATTTAAATTTTTTTCACCTTTTCTTTTTCATAATTAAATTTTTATGCTAAAAAATTAATATGAAAAAAATAAAAATCTAACGTCTTAAGTTTAATAGAATGTGTGTCCATTTTAATAAGAAAAATATCTATTTTTGAGTGATGTTTAATTGATGGTGACCTAATTCACCTGTTATGAAATTGAAATTGTCTTGTTTCAAAGTAATTTAAAAAGATTTTCCTTTTTCAAGTGAATTCTGATTAAGGTAGAGAATAATAAGAGCAGAAAAGGCAACTAAGCACGAAAGGCAACAAGGTAGAAAGAGCTTTTAAACAAATTAATTTGTCTTATTATTTGTCCCCGCCTAGAAAGCATCCTCTCTTACAGTTTCATGAAATCTAATTCAAACCAATTGATGAACTTATAATTAATCAAAATAGTTATATAAAATGAGTGCAGCGGAGACGAAGGTTACCTTGATAAGTTGCAGGCAGTAGGTTGCCATCTATATTTGAGATATTCTTTGTCAGGTCTTCCATTCTTCTGACAATCAAATTCTTTCTCTATAAATGGACAGTCTCCTGTGTTGTAAAGAGGATATGATTCATCCTCAATCCACCTCCCTGAGAAAATATCACATTTGCTGCTTCCATTTCCATTCTTTTTGCTTGTTTCATCATGTTTATTAATATGAGCGTACGGCTCTTCATGTGTTTGGTTAATTAGAAGAGAAAGCACTAGAACCAGGATTCTAGTTGCAGCAGTAAATGAATCCATACAGATTAAGATAGAGATGGAATTATTAAAGCTGTGAAACTCATGATATGAGGGACGCCGCGTATTAATATATAAAAAAAATTTAGAGAGAGAGAGAGAGAAGACGGCTCATGATTTCAACTTGCAGTATCCGTGTTTAAGTTTGAGAATGACCGTACTTTTTGGTTTCATAATTAAAAGCCTTGGCGTCCTAAATACTAGAGGTTTTACAATTAAAGGTCCTAGCGTTCTAAATACTAGAAATTACTCCCCCAACTAACGATAATCAAATCTTAACTCTAAAATATTCCCCTCAACTAACAATAGTCAAAATTTAACTCTAAAACATCTTGTACGTACAGACAAGGAGTTAAAAGAGTGAATTTCCATTTGTTCCCCTTACGTATATGTGAAGGGTTGTTATCATGTAACATTATGATTTATTACTTTTATCTAATTATCTTATCATAATCAATATAATAGTTTTGAAGCTTATTATAGGGTGAAATAGAAATTGTTAGTTAAGATTTTAGGTGAAAAAATATCAATGAAAAATGAATAAATTTTAAATCTCTTACAAAGTATCTAAACTATCTTCAGTTATCTAAAAAATAAGTTTGGAGAATTAAATACAAAAAGAGAAAAGCATTAGGTACTTATATCGCTAAGTCCTAAAGTTAATTTTTACTCAATAATGTGTTTTGATCAAGTAAATATTATTAATAGATTTTCTATTAAACACATAATAATATAACAATTTATATCATTCAAAAAATGATTAAATTATTTTCATTCTTTTTTTAAAATAAATATTAATTAATTAATTACAATACTTTAAAGAAAGAGATTATATTTTTCAAAAATTGATGATTTTCCATTCATCCCATAGCATGAGCCAAAGGGGGAGAGGCAATAAAAACATTAGTATAACAATGAAGCAAAGAAAACACACGGGAGAGCGAGAGTTATGGGCAGATGGGAACATTGGTGGGCACGATTCATCGGCAGGCAACAAGGGGTCTTCGGCGGACTAATTCATGCAATTAATCCCAATGTGTTTTCGAGACAGAATTCACTCCACTTCAATAAATTCAATTAATGTATTCGAATATAATCCTACCACCACTTCAGTGAATTCATGTAATTAATCCGCATGTATCCAGCTAAATAATCATCCACAGCAATATGATTATAAAAACATGGCATCTCATTCAATCAACTATAATTAATATATTCGAATATAATCCTACCACAACTTCAACTAATTCATTAACCAAATCCATTTTCTCACATGATATATATAGTATCAAAATTAGTATAATTTTCAATACCATTAATAAGATGGATGGATCCCCAAGAATGGTCAATGGCAAACAAATATATACATAATAATAATAATAATAATAATAATAAACAAAAAAAGACAAAATAACTTTTAAATTGTCAAAACACATAAATCACGTTATTAATTAAAATTTAATAAAATATTAATTATTCTCGTAATCAATAAGCAATCATAACAATTAAACTCATCAAATCATCAACATAAACAATTAATCAAGCATAGTAACACAATATTTCTCTCATAAAGATATATATATGTCGAATAATTTTTTTGGGACATTCTTACAAATGAATCGAATGACAATATTCCCATAAATGAATTGAAAAGAGTTTTGTAGAGTAGTTGTATTCAAGGGTAAGTATTTGTGTTCGTATTTCTCTCACAATGGCTAGGTAATATTGGTTCTATATTTATCTAAAATTTTGAATTTCTTGAATGATATTGGATAGTTATCCTTTTATAGTGGTTGTTTAGGGAAGTTTCTTGAAGTCATTATTTCTTTAAGAAAATTTCCCTTGCAGAATTATATGAATATTTTTCTCTAAGTTTTGCTTCTTTTTTTTTTTTGAATAAATATATTGAAGTCAATATTTCCTTCCCAATTTGTTGATATTTTATTCTAAGATTTATTTGCTTTTCAAATATTTCCTTCCCAGCTTATTGATATTTTTAAACCTTAATTAAAATCAATTAAAATCAAATTTAAATCTAAAGTAAAATCAAATTTTAATTAAAAATCCAATTAAGAATTAAATTAAATTAAATTTAATATTTAACTTTAAAATAAAATAAAATTTTGAATAAATGGGCTCAAAATAGGCCCAAATTTAGTTTTCAAGTTACCATTTTAAGAAAATAATTTTATAGGGTTTTTATGGGTTTTAGAGTTTGAGTTTAAGCACACTCTCAAAATCTAATTCCCCATTAATAGGTCTTAAACCTTGGCTCGTTTATAAAGAAATTCCAAATAAGTCAAAATCAAGTATCTACAATAATGCAAGGGAATTATTTGTTTGGGTTAACTTTAGGATTTGAAAAAATTAGAACCAAGCTTTAGGTGGTAAATTAATTGTCAATGTATAAGGAGAGTAATCTCTTAATGGGATAATTCAACATCCTACCCTTAAGATTTTCAGATTCATCATTTGGACTATAAATTTTACTTTTTTGATTATATGGACCCTTAATGCTTGATTACTATGTCAAGAATGTTATTGTTTATGGTAGATGAGTAAAATAGTAACTTCGTCTTATAAAAAATGTTTTGTAACCTAATAGCAATGTAACAAAGTTAAGGAAAATAGGTATCTGTGATATTTTTTTTAACTTTGAGGGCCCAATTAATAAACGAAAAAGGGATATTAGAAATATATTTTCCAAACCATGAAAAAATTGTCATCCTTGTAACAAATTTGGAAACTTAATCGTTTGGTACTAATTTGGTTATTCTCTTATGTTCTTGTGACGTGAAGTAGGTTTGGAAGTTGCTTATTAATAAATATTGTAAACTACTATTTCCCACGCAAGGTTTGGCAAAATCAAGTTATCACCCATTGATTTCCTAACTACGAACTCCCACCCAATTTTCAAATTTGAATTATGAAAATTGAAGACACGACTAGCCCTTATGAAGAATGTTGGAATATTATACAAAATCAAGACATTATAATGGCAATAAGAGTGATGTTTTTTTTCTTTTAAATTTTCCATAATGTTCATCCATATGATTTAGTCAAGATTATAATCATTAAATACAGAACTTGTTATCAAAATTAATGATAAGGTATTATGAACACTTACATTTGGAGGCTTCTTTATCTTTGAACGTTGAAATCATGTGCATATCACTCTTATTTTAATGTAGGATGGCCTTAAAGTATTCACATGAGAGATACGAACACGAAAAAGGCAACACAAAGGCACTTTGGATTTGACAAAACCCTTTGAGAATGTCATATTTTGGAGAGTGTACAAATTGACCAAAAAGTTTGAATTAATTGCAATACAATTTATTCACCTCAACTTTGGATTATTATTTTGGCCCTTAAAACTTTAATTTATTGCACTTATGTCCAATAATAAGTAAGACATCCATCATAATAAGATTATACTTGTGTTACTTATTAATAAAGCTAGAAATCATGGCATTCGAACGTGATTCACTCTATGCGTAATAAGTTCATAATCTTTTAATTATCAAGACTATCAACTCTTATTGTGTATGACTCATAAGGTTTCACTCATGTTAGTAGTGATGATTAATTTGTAATTATCAACTTTTTATTCATGAATACTAAACTACCTTCAACAAAACATCATAGTTACCCAAATGATAGAAAATCAACAGAACACTAGTTATACCTTTCAACAGTATAGTTCTCATGCATTCAAATCCTGCTATCAACTATAAAACTCCCTCCAAAGTACTACTCTTGGAAGGGAGATGCTACAAAAACAATTGATTCTATATGAGCAAGCATACAACAGTCATTCATAAAATTTTGAAACATATTAAATAAATGACTAAAATATCCTTCTTATTTGAACTTATATAAAAATAAACGAAAAATGTCTAATAGATAATGTTAAATGAAAATATACTTAACATTATAAAAAAAGTATGTAATTAGCATTTATTATCTAAACAAAGTCTTAAATGAAGTGTTCTAATATGATATGCTAAATGATGATAATGCCCCTCTCGCGCGTTATCTATGCTCATTGACCTTTTCATACATTGTAACCCTCACCTGTATCTATAAAACCAAAGAAAAGAAAAAGTGAGTGATAACACTTAATAAATAGGAAAAACCAATTAATTCTTTCTTATGCGCTTAGTTTAGTTTACTTCTACTAAGTCACCTAGAATGCATTTGACTACTTTTTTGTGATAATGTAGACTCACTTGACTAACTCAGGAAACCTATGATCTTTCTCGATCAACATCAAATTCTTAAAGGATCTCATAATTTTTACTTATCATAAATTTTCAGGGGAATGATTTACTTAACTTAGGTCAAGACAGATCAAACACCAAGGCCATGTAAGTTATCTCTACTCTCACACTATTGCAGTTGAAATTGGGCTCTACTGTAAATCATATATCTTAATATGGATACATTAACTTACTGTGAGTATGGTGTCCTACCCTCATAGATGGCCCATCATAACAACCATATAGCTAACTCGTGTTTATAACTTTGCTTAGGCTTTTGATTACCTTTACCTAACTTATTTCTTTTCCTTAGACTTGTAGCCTTGTCTACCTTGTGATTAGTTTGTTAGTGTCTATACTATCCTTCAAGACCGATTATTATTATTATTATTATTATTATTATTATTGTGATCATTTGAAACACTTTGTTAATATAGAGGCATAGAAAGAATGGTTGTGTGTGTCATTTGCATGATCACCCTTTGATTAATGGTTAAATTCCTTACAAGTTGCATCATACATAAGTTTGTGGCAATGAGACGCACGAATGTGTGAGGCACGTCTTTACATAGGTTTAGACATGACACGGTCGTGTCTTTTCTATGACCAGTCATGCATGACTATTTGGCAGTGTGTTCTTACACTTAATTTGTGCCAAATTTCCATAACATGCTTCACCAATTCTATTCAAGTTAGCTTACATGTTTAGCAAAAAATATACACAACCACCAAAGTGTATTATAACTTTCAATTTCATGTCTACATACTAGCCACAATCAACTACTGACGGACTCATTTCCACCATACTAATGCATTCTTATGATGAGCATGCAATGGATTTATGGCCAAAAGTATCTAAAGTTTTAGCTTAAACTTTAATTTGTAGATTGATAAATCCATATAATCATATATTAATACTATACAACTGATAATCATAATACAGGCATATCAATTAATTGAATTTCATCATATACAACATTGAATCTCTCTACTTATTGTCTAACCATGCCTTTTAATTCGTTAAAACATTGAAATATACTGGCATATATGCTTAACATAAGCAAACCCATATAAACCCATCATGTATTGCCATATTTCTATATTTCACTTAGTATGATGATGATTTTTGCCTCATCATGCTAGGTTGATCAACTTTGCCACTGTTGTTTGGTTTCTTTAAATGAAACCAAGAGAACACACCCATGCAATTTTTGACCAATGGAAGCTTTTGAAAATGAAGTTGCCACTTAGGGATTACCCTAGACAAAAATATCGGTGAAGATGGACAACATTATAGATCTCTAGCAAATGATCCAACCATTTGCACCTACCCAATGGGTAGGTTTAGTTAGCTGTGTATGATGTGGAAAGGTATTAGACACCCACACTGTCTTGCCAATTTTGATTGCCATGGATGTTTGCCAATTTTGATTTAATTCTCAATTGATTATGAGATGTGTTATATTAATTTAGCATCCACAACAAGCAGTAAAACATCCACAAAGCATTAAATAAATTCATACACCCTTAAACAAGCCTATGAAAAATTATAGAAAATTAATATTATAAACTATTTTTAAATTCCTATACATCAACTAAGAAAATGAAAATTACAACCTATTTTGAAATCCTTAAACAAGCTAAGGAAGTAAATCATACATCTTTAATCTAATATAAAAAACTAAATGTCATCCACATTTAATCTAAACAACAATTTAAATACATTCACCCTTAAATCTATTAAAATTGAATATATACACCCTTAGATCTAATCAAAATAATTTGCGGTGGGTCTTACAACAAAGGTTAATAGGCCAGTTTGAATAAAATCAGATGGATATTCAAGATCCATTTTATTTTGATGAATTGAATACACTTGTAAATGTAGATCAATTAAGTGCATCCATGGATGCATTGCATTGTCTTCTCTCTGATCATTGTTCATTTGCCAACAAATTTCATTATGTAAATTTGTGATAATGTATGTAGGAGTTATACAAAGAAAAAAGCCCAAAATTAAAAAATAGCCAAACAAGCATTTGTCTGCTCAAGATCCTCTGATTGAGCAACCCGCAACCGACCTTTAAGAGATGTGTAGATACCTATTGAATAGATATCCATGCACTCACTCGCGTCCATCTACCCATTGCTCAAACTAATAAGCGTAGAGTATGTACACATGCATATGTGTGTTTTTATGTGTTAGACATAAACAATATCAAAACATTCCTATTTTTACAAAATATTAACAACACAAGCCACCTTTTTACAACATTTATACATTTCGATACATAAATAGAAGGGAACAATATGCACATATGCTCATATACATATACATATGTGATAGATACATACATATATAAATACGATGTGTCATATTTTCATCACACAATATCCAAACAAACATTTTAGTAATCAATAAAAGATTTTTAATCATTCATGCATTATTTCAAATAAATCTATTCAAAATAAGCATATTTAATGAACCATGTACAAATGGATAGTTTGGTGTTGTATATGGATAACTAGTGATGTCATGCCAAGTATATGACTAGATGGTCTGCATGTTGTGTGAACAAAATTAGATGCCAAGGATGAGTATTTCTCACTCAAGATTAAGAGAGTTAGAGGAAAAACCCCTTTTAAAGGACTAACTTGGGTGCCTTTGTCTTTAAAAGAGACCATTTGATGATAAGTTAATTAGATTGATTAGAGTAAACGATAATCTGCATGTTGATATTCAATCAACTAGATACTAGCTTTTCTTTTTGGTTTCTGGAAGATACTTTCATGCATATAATAGAAAAAGGTTTTCATTTGTTGGGCACGAAGCCAAATCTATGCATTGTGGTTGTCAAATGGCAATTTTCATTGCAAAGAATAAAGCCTTTACTGTTAAGAATAGACATATTCGTTTGAGATATAACATGGTAAAGCAATTGCTTAAAGAAGGTTGTGTATCAATTAATTATGTGAAGTCTTTGGTTAATCCTAGGGCAAAACCATTGGGTAGGAAACAAATATTTGAAACATCGAGGGGAATAGGAATAAAGCCAATAGAGAAATCAACAATGATAGTAACTTGACCTTTGTGATTGGAAATCCCATGAAGTAAGTTCATATGGGTAATAATAAGTCATTGGTTGATTATGATAGTACTATTATATTAATTAGTCCCTTCTATGGTATGTGGTTAGTGCTAAACTAAAAGTAAGGTTAAGTTAAGCTTTTAAGGTATTCCATATTCCTTAGGGATAGTATATCAAAATGCAATATACATTTGATGGAATCACCTTTATAAATTTGTAGGGTTGTTTCTATGAGATTTTTGACAAAATCTCTAGAGCATTCATGAATATCAAGGCCTATGCATGGCTTATTAGTGCAAAACTACAATGAATAATAGGAATTATAGGAATGTATTGTGATTAGTGAAGTCTTTAACTTGCAATATAGAGTTATTGGTTCATAGAAGCTAAAAGCATTACCAATAATTTTGTAAGTGATATCTCATTCTTTCTAGGTATGGTTCATAGTCCAAAGGACACCAGAGCTGATGCATTTACACTTATTGTGTTGAATTCAGCAAATTTTTTTTATTATATACCCTTCTAAAATGTATAGAGGATTATTGTAAAATTAGTAGATATCTTAAAAAGGAATTTATTTTGTTAATAGTTTTAATTATTCTAAGTCATTAAACTATTTTATTTGGACTTGGTTTCTCCCTGTTATTTCTCCAAACTTTTCTTAACTCTATCTCTATAATGTTCTTATTTTAACCATTACTCTCAAGTAATCAATTCCATTATTTTGCTCCTACTTTGTAGCTAAAATTTGGTCAAGTCTATGAGCTCGTGAACTTATTAGGCCAACCAACATCAAGTTTGAGCTTGAGCTCAAGCTATTAATGCTTGTTTGAAACCTTGATGATAGTCACTACTAACAATATTTATGCGGATGAGTGGTTAATATTAATTGTTTGGGTTCATTTTTAGATATAGATATTGAAAATTGAAGAATTTTGATACTTTTCACAGGATCTAGGGTTTTATATCAATAGATTTGGTTGTTTTTGTAACTTTGGGTTAAGGAAGGTGGTTGTTCAATTGAGTCCTTATCTTGCCTATATAAGGAGGGTATTACCCATAATAAACAAGGAAGTCTAAAAAATAATCCTTGCAAATGAGGACAAGGATAAACATAATCCCACACTATACCTCCCACACCAATTCATGTTTCTTGTCTAATTTACTAAAATACCTGTTATATTTTTAATTATTTACCAAAATGCCATTAATATATAAAGCCCAACCCCATTTCATTTTTCCAACATTCCTAATAATTTCATTATCTACTCTCACATTGGCATTGATAATTTGTTCTAATTATATAACGTTACTTTAAGTTTTTATCTTTTCCATGTTTGATTGATAGAATGCTAGTGGACTAGTTTCAATCTTTCTTTGATTCTTCATCTCTTTTTCCCATATGTTGTCACTTGATCACGTTTGTATGGTTGTCAAATGTGGAAAACAAATGGGCTTGGCAACTATGATGGGGTTATGTTTAGTGGTTAACTAAAAATGGATTATTGTTATGGTGGTGTCAGTCTTAGTAATGGGGTGCAAATGGAAAATATAGGGAGAAATAAATAAGAGAATAGAAAGAAAGAGAAAAAGAAGAAAAATACATCAAGGGGAGAAAGACAACAATAAGAAAAGAAAAATAATTAACTCTTGTAGCGGGGACAAGACAAAGACAAGGAAAATTTCTACAACTCAATGTCAAACAATAAGATATTTGATCTCTTTATACCCTGGGTTGAGGATAACAAAAAATTATCAATATTGGCCAAAATCAACCAATATGAAGCCTTAAACACTTGCCCCAAAAAGGGTGTTTAAAAATTTAATTGGCTAAAGCACCATTTGCATACTATAAACTTATCCTTTGTTTAAAAAAAGAAAATGCAAATAATATAGGTATTGAAAGTGTTTGATACCCTTATATTAGCTAATTTTTGTTGATTCCAACAATTTTTCGTGCTTTTCAACTTTCAGTTACCAAAACAGTTGAATTTAATGACTATGTAGTTCTAGGTATTTTCTATATCCTTATCTAAAAGTTAACCTAAACAATCAATATTAACCATTTATCTATAAAATTATCATAAATGCAAATTATAGCCATAGAGAATGAGTTAAATGGATTTTAAGTGTTGAAGATTGATGTTTTTGGTCAAACTATACATGGTTACCAAATTTTGTTATATTTGACAATGTAGTTAAAACTTGTGTTGGCCAAATACAACTAAATTTAGCTAACGTGCATGTTTCGATCAAAACTCATCTTAAACCTTGGTCGAATATGTCAAAGTTAGATGAAATAATACCCATCTTCTATCTAAATCACCTATTTTCAATATACTCAGTAAAATATATAACTAATAATTTAAAATATAATTGAGTTAAGAATACCCTTACATAGCAAGGGTGTATTAGCCAATTCACAGTCTTACTCAAAATATGGATGGGTTTTGGTGAAAGCCACTCTCTAGTTGACCAATCAACCCTTGACACATCAGGGGTAAATTGTGACCACCCTTTTTGGGGTGGTCACTTAGCATTTATGTTAAGTTAGTATGTTTTCTAAATATGTATACAAGACACCAAAAATCACAAATTTTAAATTAGAGTCTAATAGAAGTGCTCATTCAAATCACGAAATTAAGTTTCTAATAGGGAGTTAGAAATTGTAAATAGTAGGGCAGAATTGCGAATTGTCTAAATTATTTTGTATATAAGGTTTGGTTCTTACCAATTCAAAATGAATTAGAATAAAAGACCATATGTTTTTACAATGAAAATATAAATTATGTTGTATCCAAAATATAATGATAAAACAAATAGAAGAGAAAAAAAACTAATATTGATGTTGAGCTTCAAACATAAAGTGACCACATATATATGCATCATTATCATGTAACTTCTTGGAAATAATAACTTTGATAACAACCTTCATGGTAGAGAACTAGAAAATATCTAACAATAACAATTCAAAAATAACAAGAATAATAAGAAGTAATTTGAAATTTGTAGTATATGAACCTTAAATTTCCTTTAGAATTCTTGATTTGCCGATGACTTTTCCAAATTGATTAAACAAAAAAAAAAATCAATGCTTTCCAAATAAAAATTTTAAATTTCAAGAAAAAAATGATAAAGTATATAACATAAGCAAGACTTTCCTAATTTAATAATTAAATTGAAAAAACAAAATCTATAAACTATACTAGCAATAAGAAAATAAAATAGAAATAGAGGTAGAATATACAAAGAATCATCCACTCTTTGAGTTATATTATGAAAAACTTCTTTAAACACAACATTCTTTGAACTATTATATGAGCTTCTATCTTTGTCATAAATAAGGATTTTTCAACCAGTTTTGCTTTTCACTCTTGAAACCGCTACATAAAATTGGCCATGACTAAAAGCAGAACGTAATAGATACAATCCAACATGTGATAGAGATTGACCTTGGCTCTTATTAATTGTCATTGAAAAGCAAACCACTAATGGATATTGTCCTCATTAGAATTTAAAAGGTAATCTATTATTTGATGGTGTTAAGGTCATCCAAGCTATAAAAACTTTGTCTTCAATGTTAGAGCCATAAATTAATCTTGCTTTTATCACATGTTTCTCTAGCTAAATTATTATTAACCTCGTACTGTTGCACAAACCAGAAAACTAGTCTACATTGCGAGCTAGGTAATATTTGATGAAAGTCACCACCAAGAACAACCACTTTGTCACCAAAGGGTAGGTTCATGCTCTTAGGATTTGTAAATCTTAATACATCTCTTAATGTTCTATCTAAAGCTTCAAAATAATGCTTGTGTAACATTGGAGGTTCATCCCACATAATAAGCCAAGTTTTAGCAAGCAACTCCAATAGACTTCCTTGTTTAATGTTGCATGTTGAATCTTCAATGACAACCAACGAAATCCCAAATCTTCATCCCATATAACGTTGCTTACGAAGAATGTCTTATGATAGAAGTTTCCACATTTTCTCCTAAACTAACTCAGGACTTAAAACACAATTTAATGACAAAATATTTGCAAATAGACATCATAAATAATTACCCAATTCCTAAAATGATGCTTCTGTGATACAATCAATGTATTCTTTGTCATTGTCAAATAAGCCCAGAGAATAGCATGCATCCTTAAAAGTTAGATATAAAACCCCATTAACAGTTTTGATATCATCATAACATGTTGGCCCACTACCTATGTTCAGCCAAATCCTCATGTAATATAATTTGCCAACATCTAAAGGAACATAAAATATTCTACCATCATATTTTCCACGCTGCGTTTGGCACCATTTCTTCTTATTCTTTAAACCATCTCTTTTAATTGAATCTTTCCAAACAAACTTTGTTGGAAACTGATCATAGGTTAGGTTTTAGCCTCTGGAAACTCTTTGTTGGCCTTCATCCATTGCAAAAACATTGAACTGTCTTGTCCATACCTGTGCACAACTGAATCAATTGGATCATCATTTAAAAAAAAAAACACTATATGTTCATCTGGAAGATGGAAACTCAACCTCTCAACTCTTGGATCCCGATAATTAATAGGAAAAGCAAAAATTCTCCAAGATGCCTCACATGAAGAAATATATCTACGATAATAATACATCTTAATTTCATCATATGTTTCTTCTGTATTATTTCGATAAAAAGAAGCAGTGATCCGATCATGTCCTTTGTTTATATAGTTGAACAAATATTTGATTAATCTTAACTGATTGCACCACCCAACATTAATGTGAGCATCGTGTTTTAGCAGCAAATATAGGTTGTATGAAACAACAAACCTATTGTCAATTAAAACACCATTCTTCTCAACAGTTCTTCCGTTATCCCTTCGCTTGTACAAAGGATAGCACTCTCTATCTATAATTGTTTCATCATTAAATCTTTTGGGATAGTGTTTACAACACTTGCCGTCCTTCGTACACGGTGATTTGTTGTTTAAGGCACCGCAAGGACCACGAGTCATACAGTTCGTAACTATTTCATATACAGTTGGGTTTCTTCCCTTATTGGGTATCTCTGCTGAAATTATTTTATCAATATCATCAGCAACTGGATGCTTGTCCACTGAATGCAAGAATAGCGATAGGCGAGCATGAGGAAGTCCACATTTTTGGAATTCAACTATGTACCATACTGGAAAAAGAAAAATTGCCATAATTAAGTTATTTGCAGTAAAGTGAATCAAACTTACAAAAAATGAAATTACTAAAACGAAACAAAATCAATAAAAAGAAATAAATTTAAAATGGAAAACGAAAATAAATCCAATTAAAAATAAATTAATTAATTGACAAAATAAATTTAAAAAACATAAAAGGAAAGCGGAAATATTAAACAAATATAAAATAAAATAAAAAATAATTTTTTAATAAAAAAGGAAATAAATCAAATTTAAAATAAGTTAATTAATTAATGAAAGAAAGGAAATATTTAAAAAATTATAATTAAACACAGAAATAAATTAATTAAGAAAATAAGAAAATGGAAAAAAAAAACATACATGCTTTAGCTCTACCAATCATCTCACTATGCTTTAGATCTTGAACCAATAGATCGAATTTCGTTTTAAAAACTCTACAGATTAAATCTAGTCCATCTTCAGGTCTAAAGTCATACTGGTTAACAAAGCTTTGTATTTCAGGCCACTTGGAATTGCAGGTGAAGGTAATAAAAATATCAGGATAACCAACCCATTTACATATAGCCATTGCATCCTTTCAATTTTCTATTCAAGATTTTTAATCTTTTCTTTTTCTATACTTGAACAATTAGCAACACAAAGTGGTAATTTTGTCAAACAAGATTGATTTGATCCAATAATTGGTGATTCATGTTCACTGATGGCCCTATATATAACATCTCAAGACTAGAACTATCTTTTTTAGCTAGAATTTATGGTTAGAAGTGAGATACTATGATTTGGGAGAGTTCAAGGGTGAAATAATTAATTTTTAGAGTTGTGTGGCATGTGTATGAATCCTATTAAGAGACCATTACATGCAAAGCACGAGAAAGTAGAATTTTGCACTTTTCTATCATGCCCAATTGTGCACCCCAAGCGAGCACGACCGTGCATGTCTACTGCTTCAGTTGTCTTACTTAAGTCATTCTTATCTCTTTCTCATCAGCATTTTCACCCAAATTTTCTTTTAATTTTCAAAGAATCTTAACCATAGGAGGGAAGAACAATAACCAAAGGTTCCCAATCCAGTTAGAGAACAAGATTTTGTTAGAAAAAGAAGCTTGTTCAACCATGGCAAGAGATAAGTGCTCATTTGCCTATTTCTATGCTTTCTTTACATGTGTTTATTGTTTGGCTAAGCTTTGATGATGGTTTTGGTATGTTTCATGATTCTATGACATGATTGAATAAGAAATGATGAAAAAGAAACATGATGATGAAGTTATTGCTTAGAAACTTGTTTCGTATGTATATTTTTGTATATATGCATTTTAAAGAGTTTTAGATGTTTGATTATGGATTTTGGTGTGTTAAATATATGCTTATGAAGTGTATTGAGTGTGAAATGTGGATGAAAATGATTGATTTGTGTTTGGAATAGATTGAATGAATAGATTGAATGGGATTAAGCTTGTTTAGCAACAAAAATGTCAAAATAGAGCAAGATGTATAACCATGCACGTGTAGGATGCATGCCTATGCAGTTATGCTTTGTAAGGTCATAGTCATGTTCACGAAACTATGCATGATTAGTCACAACAAAGTCACAACCGTGTGTCTATAAAAGGCTAGAAACTTAGTAAACATGAAGCTAGTAGGGTTTCATGCATGACCATACACACGACCATGTAACTCATGCATGACCATACACACAACTATGTAGCTCATGCATAACCTTGCGTTTAGGCATGCACACTTATGCGCCAAGTGAAAATCAGAGATAAAGTATAGAAAAAAACATAAAATAGAGAGAAACATTATGCAACATCCTCATAACACCATTATAAGTCAAGATAAGAAGAAATTACACAATATAAGCATATCATAACATGACATGCCATATCAATGGTTTTAGAAAGGGATCCAAGGATCTAAATACATGTTTTAAAATAGAAGATATGGTGCTTCAGACATCATTTAGGAGTGAATACGAGAGAGCACTTATAAGTTGCACAATCGTTAAAAAAGGAGCCAATATTGGTTACATTTAGAAATATACACTGGTGTGCATCAATTTTTAATGTTTAGTTTTCTAATCGAATGTCAGGATATTAAAGCTCACATAGCTAGAGTGTCAAATCCTTGTATTCACCAGTTTGATAAATACAACAGATTTTCAATTATAATATTTTCAGATATGCTTTCATTTTAGGATCCTTAGATCAATATAGATAAATCATTTTAGAAAATCAGGCCCAAGAGCAAAGAGCATATTTTCAACATGATCCATAACATAAGATTCATTTCATGACATGAAACATTACTCAGATCAATTAGCAAGAAAATTATCAAACAAAACTATTTATGCAAATTTAGAATAAAAACTTAATCAGTTACATATATAAAGAAGAGATGAAGAACATTGTTTGTGATAGAAAGAGTTAGAGAAACACTTACTGAATGATTTATCACTTATCATTTTACGTTTTTCTTTTACGCAGGTCAATCATATAAGTGCTGATAAGGGATGAGCTAGCTATGGCTACAGAGGGAATAAGTACAATTTTTTATCAGAAAAGCATGTCAATGGCTTACATGCCTGTATAGTTTTCATGCATGCTTATATGCAGTGCATGCTTGCCTTTTGGTGCAGTATGTACGTATATAGTTCTTTAAAGAATGAAATATGGTGATTTTCAATATATATATATATAAATAGAATTTTCATCCCACCACTACTTACTTCATGTCTTTCTTTTTTTGCTTACGTGATTTCACTTAGTTTGTGTAGGATTTTTGTTGTATATATTCATAAAGGGTTTTATTAAAATACTAATATAATTATAAGTATTATATTTATATACAAAAATAGTAATATATACAACAATGAGTTTTACACCACATATGAGACAATGGGGGCCATGAAATTTTATTTTTTATTTTTTTGATTTTTTTTAATTTTGGACATGTGCAAGTCCCTTAATTTTTTAAATTATTTTAGATTTTTCAATTTTTGGGTCTGTAAACTTTTTTTTAAAAATCTTTCAGTTTAACATTATTTTTATAAAATCTAAGTCTAAATCATTATCTCATGTCTCTATCAAAAAAATAAAAAATAATATATATATATATATATATATAAGTATAAGGGTATAATTTCAATTTTTACATAGTAAAAGTTAAATATTTTGGAAACAAACTTTTTTAATAGCAAAACATTGATTTTCTTTAGAATATAAATTAGAAGTCTTACTTAAAAATAGTTGCTACAAGAAAATATAATATTTTTCTCTTGGTGTATTTATCAGTTAAATTATCATTGATATTTCTAATTATTACAACGACAGTGAAAAATTTTTTTTACAATGAATATCATTAAAAGGTTTTTACGAAATTGAATAGAAGATAAATTATTAAATAATTGTTTGGTAACTTATATTAAGAAAGATATATTTGCAAGTATTATGGTTGGATTCATATCGAACTACATGTGAATATTATATATGTTTGTGCTCAAATTTGTTCGTTATAATTTGGTTAGTGTTTGGGTTTGTATTTATCAAATATTTTTATAATGAAATTCAAATTTGTATTTAGGTTTGAGAGTTGGGTTCACGTTTAATTCGTATAGTTTGAATTTATATTTTATTAAATTTATAACTAATAAAATATAATTAAAAATTTTTTATTTAAGTTTGTGTTCGTGTTAATATTTGGTTCGTACAGTTGGTGTTCAAATTCATATTTACAATTTTCAAAACCATAATTAGGGTTTATGTTTGTGTTCGGATTCAAATAGTTTGTTTGAAACTCGAATAAAACTTAAAAACAAACTTAATTATGTTTGATCTAAATTCCGTCCTAGCAAGTATTAATAATGAAATTATTATGCAACAATTTCAGAATATGAAGAGAAAAAAAGGATTATTGTAATATGTTTGTAATAATTTAATGAATTTCTCAATATCATTATTTACTTATAAATATTTGTATATTATATTTATTTATATTTTAAAGATGATATAAATTTATTTTTGATATAAGTTTTTAATTAGACCCTTCTGATCAAAATTCGTATGACCATCACTACTCATATTCATCTTCTATTAAGAAAAATCAAAAGATATAATAAGCAAATTGTAATCGCGATTATAAATACAAACGTTGGGAAAAAAATCATGTAAAATTCAGATTACAAATTATTGTAGCATTTGATTTGGAAGCTTCACTTGTCTTATGTTTATCCATCAAAATCATTCTTCCCTCATCCTTGATTGAGTTTTGTCCAATTTGTTTAGCATGCAATGATTTGAAGTTTCATTTAGATTGTTTTTTGACGAGATTCCAACCAAATAAAAAAAAAAATATCATTTCAATGAAAACTTAAAAACGCTAAAATTTGTTATCGAAATTCATTATAATGGAGCAAAGGCAGTGACCGACAATGGCCACCTAATTCAAATTTCTCATATCTTTTTATGGTCTAAGGACATCCAATAAAGACATAATGTAATGTGAATGTAAATGACGTTTTCCCATTTTATGAATCTAGATTTTAACCATGTACGTTTTCCCATTTTTTTTCAACTATCATATTTGTGGCGTTTTGAATACTAAAATTTAAGTATCGAACCAATTTCAAGTGCATCAAAAACCCACATTTTGTATTTTAATCTTTCAATTCGACAACACAACTAATATGATGAACCTAGGCATATTCCACATCTTATTATTCTGACTTTAATTCTCTATAATTCTTTAACAGCATTGATGTTCTTAACAAAATCATATCATTTTGTTATCTAATCAATAACATAAAAATAATTTAAAATTTTAATTTATTATAAATTAATAAAAATATATAACAAATTCAATCATGAATTAACAAAAAAAATTGTGAGTTTCATACAAACACTAGATTGAATAGATATTTTTAGAAAATTGTTATTGATTTTTTTTAGCATTCACATATAATTGTGAAGAATAACTGTGAAAACCCAAATTTATTAAATTTTATAAATACAAACATACACATACGCATGCACATATTTAAGATGTTGCAAGAGTGTTTACCTAGCTAAAAAAATAGAAACTAATAATAAGTAAACTATATTTAAAAAAAAAAAAAATTAAAGAATGACATAACAATAACAATTACAAAATATAATTTAAGAAAAAAATTAAAATAATTAACAGATGAAACGTGAAGAACAAATAAAATAAAACCTAAAAAATTGATACTTTCAAAGCACACAAGTTTGTAGGAATTTTTCAGAGAACAAACTCAATAATTTTTGGGAATAGCAACCCTAAACCTAAATTCTTGAGATTTAAAATATTGAATATTTAATAGATTAATAAAAAAAAAAAAAAGGGAAATATGGACAAAGAGAAAGATGGAGAGAAATAGAATTAAACGAGAAATTAATTGATATTTTAGAGCGAGAAAGAAATAGAGCATAAAATGTTCTTGTGATATAAACGTTTTTTATATTGTTTTGAAAAAAGTAGTTCCCAACCAATTTTTTTTTTTTTTTTAAAGTGTAGTTTTTTTAAAAGAGTTTATTAACTGAGAAAACCCTTTATAAAGAATTTGAAAAAAAAAAAGAGTTTTTGATTGATTGTTTTAAAAACTGGCACATGTATCTCATCAAACAAAATTTTTCTAAACAATTTATGTATATATATGTATTTGATGATTGACTGCTTTAGAAACTGACATGTGTATCATTTTTTAGGGCAATGTCTAGCATTTCTGAATAATAAAATTTAAGTATTCAACCAATTTCAAGTACATTCAAAATTGACAACACAACTAATAATATATATATTTTGTATAGTATTGCGAACAACTGGGATAATTTTTAACCTTGACAGACATCAAACTATTGACATAATATTAAAAATAAATTTATGTGATACAATCGTTTCAAAATTTATTGACAAATATCAATGCCAAATCATTAGAAAATAATATTACACTTCATAGAATAACATAAACGAAACACAAATAATTATGTTAACATAGAAACATAAAGTAGAATTTATTATTCAATATATTTTTCAAAAAAATAAATGAATGTTTTAATGCGACTCCTTTAGAAAGATAAATATATTGTATATTCTTTGCTTCCATGATAAAGACAACACAAATCCCAACTTTTAGAAGAAAATCCATCTAATCATCTAATTCCTCATCATGCTATAACTTTCTCTTCTTAATAGTTTGATGGTAGACAATTCAGAATCTAATGGGAGAATTTCTTCAGCTTCATCAAGAATAATGAGTAGGGCTAGATTCGAAGCGAATATGTTCGGGCTCGTTTTTTAGCTTGCTTCGTTCGACAGCGAAACGACACAGTCTTCATGCGAAACGAACACGAATACGAATATGTAGGGCGAATATTCGGTTTGAACGAATACGAATCCGAACCAGTTAACAAATAGTTCGGTTTAAACCGAATTGTTCGTTATGTGTTTTTTGTCGGCAATGCACCCTCCGTCCCATCCCAATTGTTTCTTCTTCTTCTTCTTCTTCTTCTTCTTCGTTATGTGTTTTTTGTCGGTAACGCACCCTCCATCCCATCCCAGTTGCTTCTTCTTCTTCTTTGTTATGTGCTTTTTGTCGCCAACGCACTCTCCGTTCCAGATGGCGAACATGTTCGTTCGGCATCTACAGTTGTGAGTGATAAGTGTCAATTGCATGTATAATTTCGTGGTCAATTTATAGAGTTTTAAGGGTGATTTGACCATTTTACCCTTATTATGTACATATTTCGGGATCACGAGTTTTCATGTTTGGTTTTGTAGGAAATGTTGATTTTGATGTGATTTTAATGGAAATCAAGCCAAAAAGACACTTATGAAGGACTAGCCGGAGGTTCGAATTTAATCTAAAAAAGAATAAGCAACTAGAGCAAAGACGGGAAAGGAGAGTATTGCGCGCCACATAAGAAAAACAAGGATTTTAAATATGTTTGAGTTCTGTAATGAAAACTTGGTCTTCACTAAAGTTTTAGTGGACATCTCAAGCTTTTCAAAAAGCTATTATGGGGAAAAATCCGAGTTTGTTTGGGCCCTCAACCGTTGCTGCAAATTCAGGTCTTCTTGGTGAAATTCTGTGTCGGACCACTGAGCACTAAAATGGTCATAAATTGAGATTCTGAAGTCCAAATGTGGTGATTCAAACTTCATATGAAACTAGACATCCAGGGCTACAAGTTTGGTGAAGACCAAAATTTCGGATTCCAGAAGCTACAGGCCGCGGCATCATGCTGCAGCATGGATACTGTTTACAGAATTTCAGTTTGACTGAAATTCTTCCCAAACCCTAACTATATATATATCTTTGTAATTTTAGAATAAATGAGAGCCGTCCTAGGAGATTTTTTGGGAGATTCTTCACCCAATTTTCTGATATTCAATATTTTAATTTGGGGATTCAATCAAAAGCTTTTGGGATTACAATTGTGAGAATATTTCTTCATCAACTTCAATAAGAGATTCAACATTCATCTGGTTTTATTTTTATTTTCTCCATTATGTTTATGATTTGTTTGAATCTTATTGCTTATTTGTTTTTAATGATGAACTAAATAATTTTTGCTAAGATTAGGACTAGCTAATTCATGAATATGTAGGGTTTTTCAATTACAATTTACGAACATACTATTTCATGTGAGTTTGCATTCTGAACTTAATGCCTATTGAAACTTGGCCACTTTTAATAGGATTTCTGTTGTGTGATTGAGACCGAGAGGTGATATTACATAAAAGCAGCGAGAATACGAACTGTGGATTAATTAAATATAGAGATATATTTGATAATACATGCAATAGTCATAGGCACAATAGGCTTGTGCTGAAAGCTAGTGGATTCCATAGAACTTAATGCATTTTCATCTAATTAAACCTAAATAGAGATAGTTAGGTTATTAGATTGTTAATTATGATTAATGTTGCTTGAGAAAGAATGTTAATCAATTTAGGGAATTCCGTTGTCACATGAATAATATGAAATACATAAGCATATGAAAAACCTACATTGTAGTGAATTAGTGAACCCGAAATCTTAGCATTTTCTCACATATTGTTATTCGATTTACCCAGGCGTGTTTCTTAATTGCTTAATTTTAATTTTATTTTATTTTTCATATTTATTTTAGACGCGAATTCGATAGTTTAGATAAAATTAAGAGTGATGCCGTTTTGGTACTTGCTTACGCGATCCCGTGGATACGACACCCTGAATACTTCCCGTATTACTTTGAACTAGTACACTTGCTAGGAAGTTAGGGTTTAAACTTTTAACGCATCAGTGAGTCAGCGAACGAATCCAGACTTTTTCGTTCGCCCGAACACGAATCGCGAACACTGACCGATCCTGTTCATCGAACCCAAGCCGAACACGAGCAGCACCCAGAAAACGAATGAAGCGAACACGAACATACTCACGTTCATGTTCGGTTCGCTTCGTATCCAGCCCTAATAATGAGTCATTTACACTTTGAACCAGTACGAGTGATGGAACTTTGTGAACCACTCTCAATTGATTTAGCAATGGCTTGCATATTAAACATTTATAATAACACAGAGATAAACCAAAAAAACAAAAATACATTATTTTACTTGTTCATTCATTATGCAATAAAATAATATGAATATAAAAAAAAAAAAAAAAAAACTGACTTTGAAAATAAGTTGAGTCCCATCAGTAAGACTACTAAAAGATTCAATAAGTTATTTGTCTTCGATAATTCTTGCAACACTATATATTATAAAGGCCGCTTTTAGATTAAAAGGAGTGACTCTAATCGTACAAAAAAAAATGTTTTATTCACTAAAGCATTCAATTCCTTTGGGAAACTACCAACATCTCCATCCTTAATGAAAATTAAATACAATTTTAGTAATATTACAAAACATTGAAATGATAATATGCATTTAAGATTAATAAGAAAATTTTATATTTAACCTTTGCTAAATTTTCTTTAAGATTCGCAACTGATTTCCCTATCAATTGATGGACCTTATGATCAAACAAAATAAATGAAGCACTTGATGCATCGTCTATGACTCTAATTTGAACATTAAATCTATTGAAATACTAATTTAATAAGGTATATGAACATTGAAAATGTTTTTCCTGTGCATAACAAAATAATTCAAATAAATGGTATATCATATTAATACTTGGGCAAAATCCACTTGACATAATCATAACATCTTTTATACCAATATCTTCCTCTATCAGTTTTAACTTTTTTCCTACACTTCTTGCAGAGATTGTAGAACTAATTGTATTCGGTTTTTATACACAAAACAGCTGCTAAAACTACTTATGTACATCCTTATAACATCATTTAAAAAAAATGTAAATAGTTTATCATTTATTTTATGTCAACATATTAAATATGAACAAACTACTATCGTGCTACATGATTTATAGATTGCAACTTGTAGCAGTTTTACGTTTTTTTTTATCAAAATAAGCAAACCAAAAAAAAAAGTAAAAACACCAAGTATAATGGACTACAAAATACAAATGAATATCATATACATGCAAATAAAAATGTAAACAACTAAAAAAATGTTAAATGCCAAAATAAGACATATGATCATCTGTATTTACTTTCAATTCATGAATATATTTACTTTTTACTTAAGAAAAAATAGATTTATTTATTATTAACAGAATTGCACAACAACTAAAAGGAATTTAAGGTGCATACCATCTTAGAATCTCGTATATCATCAATTTTTTTTTATATCACAAACTTGTAGAAAATTATCAGAAACTGAAACTATTGCTTGGGTACTCAGTTGACTGAGCCTACTTGAAATATCTTACTTGAGACGAAGGCTGGAAGCAGGAAAAAAGAATAGTCAAAACTATGATGTTGAATAATATGCAGATATAAATTGTTAAAGTCAAATTCTAATAGAATGTTTTAAAAGTTGAGACGCGTGTCCCACAAGAAATTTTTTTTTTTTTTTTATGTATTTAATGATTGATTGTTTTAAAAGTTCGTATGCGTATTATTTCTTGTAATAGAGTCTACCATTTTAGTAGAATTATATAAATAAGTTCTACATTAATGTTATTAAATTTATTAATATGTGCAATTTTATAAAAAAATAATTTGCTCAATTGAATTACACTATTTCTGGATAGGGTTGCTAAATGGCTTAAATTAATCTACAATAAATGTGGCTCAATAGGGTTATACATGTAATTTTGTTTGTTTTGAGAAAGTAAAAAGATAAATATAGACTATTGAATTTTAAAATGGTTTGTCATTCTCTCTTTTAATTTGAATTCAAATTTCATTATCTCTTAATCTTTTATTTTTTCGAATAAAAATTAATTTGTTTCATTAATTACTAATTAGCGTCCTTTAATCTCTCCATAAAAATTTAATTAACTTATTTATTTTATTGCAGATAACAAATTTTTATTTTTATTTATCTTCTATTCTTACTAAAATTCTTTGTTCAATCATTTATCTAGAAACCATAAAATTCAAAAAGAATCATGACAAAAAATGTATAAAACAAAAGTTTTATGTTTTCTTTGTGATAATTTGATAAAAATTTTGTTTAATTTCACATTAGTCTTCTCATTTTGTATAATATCAATACAAAGTGATTATTGGTTGATATGTTATATATAGGTCAACACTGACCTTAACGATTAGTAAAAACATTTGTCGATCGTTTTGTCATATATCGATTGATGCTGATGTAAGGGTTGATAACATACGAAAGCATTAAAATTTTTATCTTCTAGTTTGTAAACGTATTATAATTTTATTAAAAACTTATAATTAAAAATTTTTCAATTTAAGTTCATAAACTAAACTTTTGTTCGATTTGTATGATTCAAGTTTGAGTTTGAAAATTTTCAATATCATAATTTAAATTCAAATTTGAATCATAATAATTCATTTAAACTGATCCAAATCAAACTCAATAATAATTTCAAATATCTTCAATTCAAATCTAACCAAAAAAGCGAAATTAGTTGAAGATAAAATTTGTTCATTGATGGCAGATAAATATATATTATTTCACACCAAGGTTTGATGGAATCATAAGTTCCATTATTTCAATTCTTCATTTTCTTTAGTAGAGTGTTTTTTTTTTTGGTAATTAAAGTATTATTAAAAGCCAAAGGCGACAACCAGAGCTATAAAGGCTTAGCCCGTAAGCAACAAGGCACAAGCTATAAACTAAAAGCTATCACCCATTTTTAAAAAGCCTATTTAAAATCCTACCTAAATAGAGTTCAAGATACTAAGGCTTGACCTTATAACTATGTACATCAAAAGTATGCATCCCACATTTTATAAAACAATCATTTACATCTTCAATGTGGGATTACGTATGTGTAGACCTCTCAAAATGTAACCCATACTATAAAAACTAAGTACAACAACAATCGGATTGTGTAAGCATTCCCAGCCTTTTGGTTAAGATTGCCAACTCTTCCAAGCACTTTATGCACCATTTCCTTTCTATTCCAAAGTTGATCGAGGGGAGGAAATGGTGCCTCAAACCATCCTTTGAACTAACATCGCATTGTTTGAAAATCATCTTGTCTCTTTTATATATGACGGTGATTTAAATGGGAGAGAATGAGTGCCAATTGAGCTTCATTTCCATCTTGAAAAGCTACTGTATAACTTGAAAAAATCAATTTAATTCTAGGAATTTCCTAGAATTTACTGTTCACAAAATGGTATTTATGAATAGTGCTTATAGCATTTTGAGCAAAATAAGCCTTCAAATGTTGTCCAAATTTTGTTCGAATTTATTCCTTGTTGTTCCAACATGTGTGTATGAGAATGCTAAGCATCTTTAAGCACAAAGGAAAGAACTTAGCTTTATAATTCTAGTAATGCTCTTTTAGAGTAGGCTGCCACACATACATATAGTAACTTTTGACAATCCAAGCTTCATTTGCACACCTACCCCACTTGCAATTCTTGAAGCTTATGTCGTATGCTCCTTAAACCTTGCTCCAACCACCTTTACAATAAATTAAGCATTGTGCCACCCCTTGGTTCCCATACTTAGTCGGCCACATGTTATAAACCATGGAAATAATGCATGAAGACATATGTATAAATGGTTGTTCCACTAAATTTAGGTTTATCAAATCATCTCTTAGCTTCAGAAGCATCCAAGCTCTTTTGGCACATGCAACCATACTTAGCCATTTGCATTTATTGACTGATTTTTTATAGCCCTTTTGTCCCTTTATCCAATTATCCTCATTACAAGGTAAGCACCCAACCACTCTATATTGCCATGCTTAGTAGGCCAACTAATATGGTCCATAGTCCTCTTATGAATATGCACTATGTAGTTGTAAATGAACTTGAAACATCAGAATATGCCCACTTCGTATTGTATGATCCACACTCGACTCTAGTAATAACTCTAAGCGAATATTAACAAGGTGCCAAGAAGATAAAATAATAAACTCAAAGCTAGAGTTGATAGCCTTCAAGCTCTTTCTTCTTTCTTTGTGAACAATGCTCATGTACAATACCAGAGGCTGTATAATTTTCATTTCTTAGTTCCTTGAAGCTTCATGCTTTAGCCATGTTGCAATCTCATTGTAAATATTCCAAACATCTTTTATAAGTACTCTAACCATGTGTACTTGCAAAACAGAAGTAAAAGTTATAGGAACAGTGCAAAACCAAGGTTCTAACATGTTCCTTTTTAGAAAAGATCAAGGATAACTATAAAAAGGTAACAAAAGGGTTGATGATTTCCAAGTAAAAATGTGATCATTCCTGTCTGCCAAGTATTATCTCACCCATGACTAAATGAAAAAGGAAAAGATAACTAAAGATAAGAGAATAGAAGGCCAAGGGGCAAAGAAAAAAGACATTCAAGTAACCAAGCCAAAAACCAAAAAAGAATAACAATAATGAACAATAAGAAAGTTTATCAAGGATACTATGAATTCTTGAAAATGAATTAGGGAGATTCCATTTTTTTGCTACCATATGATTAGTGGTCATGTCCTTGATTCTTGAAAATTCCCCTCCTTTATCACACACAAGACAAAATATGCTGTTTTAAAGTTACTCTTTGGACAAAATGACGTTGGAGGAAACTCTTCTATTGTGCTCCTTCCATAATGCATACACCGTGGTGCCCAAGCATAGTTTGGCAACATTGTTGGTCAATAAGTCACATTTTTACTCCATAAAAAGTCTATCCATATAAGTTTTCCAAGGTTCGTTCGAGTAATACTTGTTAAGTTTGCTTAAGGTACAATTTCATATGGTGCCATTAAACTTACAGTTAAAAAACAAATGATTGATGCTCTCATTGTCTCTATTACATAAAACACATAACATGTTCTTCATAGGGCAATAATTGGACACCTTGCCCCTAGTAGCAAGCCTATTCCTAATAGTAAGCCAAGTGATGAATGTGTGTCTTGGGATATGTTTTTCTATGCCATATCAAGTAGGCCTAAGGGGTAGCTTCTTTTCCTCTGCTCAAAATATTCTAAGTAGAATTGATAGAGAATATACCATTCTTGTTGGCAATCCACACCACCAAGTCATCACTAATCTTAGGGTTTACATCAACTCTTTCTCTAATTTTTGTTAGCTCAGTGGTAATGGTAGTCAGCTATCGCTAAGTATTCATCTCAATGATACCCTCTACCTTAGCATAAGTCCTTAATCCAGAGTCGTAAATAATTTTATCCATAAACCTCTCCTTTAAAGGGCTTAAAAGGTGCTAGTTGTCAATCCAAAGCATGGTAACTTTTCCATTGCCAATAGAGTATTTTATGTGGTGTTTTACACTCTCCCTCAAGTATAAAAGTTTCTTCTACCACGAGGGACTTTCAATAAAGGCTTTTATTTCCTAGAAAATCTTGTTCCTCAGTCTATAAACCTTGACCCAGTTGACCTAGGAGGAATGGCTTTTTAGATGGATAATATCGTAAATGTGTTTTGCCATTGCCACTTTGTTCCAATCTTTACTTCATTATACCCAATCCACCCTTTTTCGTTGAAAGGTAGACATCATACCAAGCAACCCTAACATTACCCCTAATATCACAAACTATCCAGAGGAAGTTCCTCCGGTAGAAGACGATTTCTTTGAGAACTTTACTTGGGAGGATAAAGTGAGTTCTCTAGTAAACTTGAAAGCTAAACAGTATGGCTTTGATAAGAACAAGTCTACTGTCATATGAGAGAAACTTACTTTTCCATGATCAAATTCTAGCAAGAATTTTCTTTGTAAGATGTTTACAATCCTCCTTAGATAATTTGGACAAAACCGTTGGGACTTCCAAATAGGTGAAAGGTGGAGTGCCATTTCAAAATTTAAGATATGCTTGATTCTTTCCTTAACATCTCTGTTAAGCCTTAACACAAAGATCAAACTCTTCTTTTTATTAGCCTTAAGTCAAGACCAACAGTAGAAGGTGTCCAAAACTTCCTTGATTAAGGATATAAACTTCATATCCGCATGGCTGAAGATGATGAGATCATCAACAAGGCATAGGCAGGATATCTTGGCTATAGCATCCTAGTTTTCGAAAGCTTTTTCGGTTAGAGTTTCGGGGTTAGAAAGGAGATTTAGTGAGAGATTGGGAGTCTAGCAGAGTTCAGGGGTGAGTTGGTAAGTTTTCAGAGTGTGTGGCCTTCGTACGAATCCTTTCAAAAGGATCCGATCGTACGAATACGCAGGAAATGAATTAAGTTCATTTTCCCTTGTGCACGCCCGTGCATCATGGGTGCACGACCGTGCGTGGTATAGTATTTAAGTGGAGCCGTGAGCTTTATGTCATTTTTCTCACCCAAGTTTTCTCTTTAGCAAATTTCTCTCTTCATTTCAGTAGCTCCAATTCCTAGAGAGGAAATTCAGCAGTGTTGAACCCTTGATGTTTTGATGATGAAAAAAATATGATTAAAATGTTAATTAATGTTTAACAATGTGTTTAAAGTGCTAATCAATCCCTTGCATGAAGTAATTCATGACAAAGAAGGGAAGAAAAGATTTATTTTTGCAGGTTTTAGGTCTCGCACGACCATGCTTGACCAAACGGGTCCTCGTGTGTCCAAAACACGGGACCATGCGCCTGACCGTGCAAGGCTCTGTGATTTTCTGGAAGAAAAGTCTCAGACCCGCACAGGCGTGCGTCGTTGTGCACGACCGTGTGCATGCTCAACACGATCAATGCACTACCACCATAACCGTGTTGCTTAACCGTGTGAAATCAAAGGATCAAAAAAGTTATTGGAAGCACGACCGTGCTCTGTGGAAGCACGACCGTGCGCATAACCTATGAAGAGCGTGGGAGATTAAGCCGTGTAAAGAAACCGTGCAACAAGTCAAAGAAAATGAGTCAACGCACGACCGTGCTCACTCAATACACACGACCGTGCGTGATGACAAATGCGAAGCACTACCAAGAGCACTTCCAGGAAGTCGTGCAAGGCTGATCGTGCAAGGGTTTTTAGGCATTCATCTCACGCACGACCATACAAAATTGGCACACGATCGTGTTCTAGCATAAACTCACCCGTGTGCTGCTCGTGCGCTCGTCATGCAGCCAACCCGTGCAAGCTTCTGGAATTTTTGGACAAAACTTTGAAGTATCAATGCACGACCATGCATCTAAGGAGCACGACCATGAAGGGTCGAAGCACGACCGTGCATCAAGGACACACGACCATGCATCATTGACGCTAAGCTTTTAAGTCGACCGTTGGGAGTTAGAATGAGGTAATAAATACAGCATGCACGACCGTGCACTCGAGGAGCATGACCGTGCGCCTGGAAAATTTATTACAGAGCTTACTTTTTCCAACTACTTCAACGGATACAAAGCTAGCAAAACGGCTCCTTGCTATTTTAGGCAATGAATCAAGTATAAAAGGAGAGCCATTTGAAGTGGAGAACTATAAAAAAAACGATTTGCAAAAAGCTTAAGCCATCTCCCTCAATCTTTGAATACACTTTCTCTCTCTAAGCTCATTCATTCATATTATTGAGAGCTCTGTACTTTACATTTGATTTTCAGCCTATTCAGAGGCAATCACAATCAACATTCCTTTAATATAATCTTTGTAAAAGAAGGGCGAAATTCCCTTATGGCAAAAACTATTGTATCTTTGGGTATTGAAGATAGTGGAAACTTCAATCGGGTTTGATTGAAGAAGAGGACATAGGAGGCTTGTGTTCAAAGCTCCGAACCTCTCTAAACTTGGCTGAGCAACTTCTGAACTCTCTCTCTTTATTGCTTTTATTGTGCATTGTGTGTATTATAGTTTTGATTGTGATTATTGCTTTAGAAATTTTAAATAATCCTATTCACCCCCCATTTAGTATTATTTCTCTATCACTTAAGGGTTTTTCAATTGGTATCAGAGCAGGACTTTAAGATATTTATAAAATCTAACGATTTTTAGAGTTAAAGATCCTTATAGAGAAATGGCTAGCACATCCGCACCTGTTTTTAGTGAAGGTCAATGCACTACTAGGCCACCATTGTTTTGTGGTATTAACTACACTCAATGGAAGATTAGGATGAGACTTCATATAAGATCAATAGACTATAAGCTGTGGAAAATAATTGAACAAGGAGATTTTGTTCCTCTAGATCCTAGAACTGGCTTACCTAAGGATGAAAATGATTACAATGATGATGATGAAAAACTATTAAGTTTAAATGCCAAAGCTATTAACATTTTATTTTGTGCTTTGGATTCTACAGAATTCAATAGAGTATCATCATGCGAATCGGCTAAGGAGGTGTGGACTATCCTTCAAACTACTCATGAAGGAACAAGTCAAGTCAAGGAATCGAAAATTGAACTTCTTTTCAGAGAATACGAGCTATTCGAGATGAAGGGGAATGAGAACATCACGGATATGTATAAAAGGTTTCTAACCTTGTCAATGATCTTAGAGGACTCGGGAAGAAGTTCGAAAATGTGGAATTGGTAAAAAAGATTTTGAGGTCCTTGCCGGAGTCTTGGACCATGAAAGTAACCGCGATTGAGGAGTCCAAGGATTTAACAAAATTAGGAATGGATGAGATGATCGGAAGTTTGCTCACATTTGAAATGAAGAGAAAGCCAAGGGAGGATGAGAGCAAAAATTCTAAAAGCATTGCTCTTAAGGCTGTAGAAGAAGAAGAAGAAGAATCCTCCATGGATGATGAGGATGTCAGCCTGCTGGCAAGGAGGTTTGGTAAATTCCTGTCAAGGAACAGGAAGATGAAAGAGAGGAGCAATTTCAAATCCAGAGGGAAAGAAAAAGAAGACAATGACAAGGAGGTGATTTGCTTCAAATGCAAGAAGCCTGGACACATCAGACAAGATTGTCCACTGCTGAAGAAAAAGAAAAAGGAGAGTACTGAGAAGAGGTTCAAGAAGAAAGCCTTAGCTGCCACTTGGAGTGGCAGTGATGATTCTAGTGATGAAAGTGATGAAGAGGAGAGAGCTAATTTGTGCTTCATGGCCAAAAGTGATTCAGAAGATGATGAGGTATGTGAATCTAACTCATTTTCTTTTAATGAATTACAAGATGCATTTGATTCATTATTGCTAGAATTCAAAAATGTTAGCTCTAGGAATAAGTTGTTAAAGAAAGAAATGATTGGTCTGAAATTAGGTTTAGAAAAGGCTAAAAATGAGTGTAAAAATGCTTTAGATGAGAAAATAAGTGTTGAAAACAATTTGGAGTTACTTAGGAAAGAAAATGATGAGTTGAAAGCTAACCTAAGTAAATCAAATGAAATACTAGAAAAATTTAAAATAGGAACTAAAAGGTTAGATGAGATGCTTGCATCTCAAAGAAGTGGGCTAAATAAAGAAGGCTTAGGATATAATGGAAGTAATCCATTCATAAACAATCATAAGATTCTAAAAAGGCCTAAATCAATTGAATTAAAATGTAAGTATTGCTCTTTCCATAGACATACTATTAGAAAATGTCCAATTAGGAATGGCAAACCTTATAGAATTAAGAAGGTTTGGGTTCCTAAAGGGACAATCAAGACTAACCTTCCTGGACCCAAAACTATTTGGGTACCAAAAAAGACTTAAATGTATGTCTTGTGTAGGTGTGCATGGAGGTGAAGAGAAAGAAATCAAGCAAGTGGTACTTGGACAATGGATGTTCAAGACACATGACCGGAAACAAGGATCTCTTCACATCATTGAAAGAAAAGGATGAAGGCAATGTCAACTTTGGAGACAATTCAAAAGGAAAAGTTATTGGAATTGGCTCCATAGGTAACTCTTCATTTTGTATTAATGATGTTTTGTATGTTGAAGGCCTTAAACATAATTTACTAAGTATTAGTCAATTATGTGATAAGGGTTTCAAAGTTTGCTTTCATGCCTTGTGTTGTGAAATTGTTAATATAAGCACTAATAATATTGCATTCATAGGACATAGGCACTCAAATGTATATGTCATTGACTTGCATAGCATTGCATCTAATGATTTATGTCTCATGTCAACCAAGGAGGAAGACATGTGGCTGTGGCATAGGAGATTAGGACATGCAAGCATTGATGTTTTGGAAAAATTATCTAAAAAGGATTTAGTCAAAGGTTTACCAAAACTTGTTTTTAAAAAAGATGGAATTTGTGATGCATGTGCTTTAGGAAAACAAACAAGAACATCTTTTAAAAGCAAAAATGTTGTTTCCACAACTAGACCTCTTCAACTATTGCATATGGATTTATGTGGACCTTCTAGAACCTTGAGTTTAGGGGGAAAACGGTATTGCTTTGTAATAGTTGATGATTTTTCAAGATTTACATGGGTTTTGTTACTTGCTCATAAAGATGAAGCTTTTAAAATGTTTGTGCCATTCATTAGGAAATTGCAAAACCAAGTAGATTATGCAATTACTTGTATTAGAAGTGATTATGGAAAAGAATTTGAAAATTCAGATTTTGAAGCATATTGTGATGAGCATGGCATTAAACATAATTTTTCAGCCCCTAGGACACCTCAATAAAATGGAGTTGTTGAGAGAAGAAATAGAACCTTAGTTGAAATGGCTAGGACCATGTTGTGTGAACATGATTTACCTAAATCTTTTTGGGGTGAAGCCATAAACACTTCATGCTATATCATCAATAGAGCCATGATTAGGCCAATCCTTAAGAAAACTCCTTATGAGTTATTCAAAGGGAAAAAGCCTAATATTTCATATTTTCATCCATTTGGTTGCAAATGCTTTGTTCTCAACAATGGAAAGGATAACTTAGGAAAATTTGATGCTAAGTCGGATGAAGCAATTTTCCTAGGATATTCTTCTACCTCCAAAGCGTATAAAGTCTTCAACAAAAGGACACTTGTTGTTGAAGAATCTATACATGTGTTATTTGATGAATCTTCTTCTAAGTGTGTAGATAGATCAAAAGATGATGAAGTGGTGGAGCTCATGGAAGACCTCAAACTAAATGATGGCCCCACTCCTAAAGAAGAAGAAAATCAAATTGTGGAAGCACCCCAAGATGACATGCTTGTGCAGCCACAAGAAGTGTAAAAAGAGACTTCCTTCCCAAGGGTAAAAGATGAGGTTAAAGAAGGAAGGATCATTGGTGACCGAACCCAAGGAGTAAGGACAAGAGCTTCAATCAAGAACACTTGCGAATTTGTGGCATTCTTGTCACAAATGGAGCCCAAGAAGGTAGATGAAGCCTTGAAGGATGAGAGTTGGGTGTTGGCCATGCAAGAGGAGTTGAACCAATTTGAGAGGAACCATGTATAGGAGCTAGTCCCTAGGCCAACGGATCATCCCACCATCGGCACAAAATGGGTATACCGAAACAAGGTGGATGAATCCGGAATTGTTACAAGAAACAAGGCAAGACTAGTTGCCCAAGGCTACTCTCAAGAGGAAGGTATTGATTTTGATGAAACCTATGCCCCCGTAGCTAGATTAGAAGCAATTAGGATATTGATTACTTATGCTTGCCATTTAAATTTTAAACTTTTTCAAATGGATGTAAAAAGTGCTTTTCTAAATGGTTTTATTCAAGAGGAGGTGTATATAGAACAACCTCCCGGCTTTGAAAATCCAAGTTTTCCAAACCATGTTTTTAAACTAAGAAAAGCTCTTTATGGTTTGAAACAAGCTCCAAGAGCTTGGTATGAAAGGTTGAGCACATTTTTGATTGAAAATGGCTTTTCAAAAGGAAAGGTGGATACCAACTTGTTTATAAAGAAACATAAGCATGATATATTAATTGCACAAATCTATGTAGATGATATCATCTTTGGTGCTACTAATGAATCTCTATGTAGAGATTTTTCTAAGATGATGCAGGGGGAATTTGAGATGAGCATGATGGGAGAGCTAAACTACTTTCTTGGGCTGCAAATCAAACAAATGAAGAAAGGAACATTGCTCACTCAATCAAAATATACTCAAGACCTCATCAAAAGGTTCAACATGCATGAGGCCAAGGAGCAACCAACACCAATGAGTACCTCAACAAAGATTGATAAGGATGAGGGAGGTAAAAGTGTTGATACAAAGTCATATAGAGGCATGATAGGTGCATTATTGTATTTGACGGCATCTAGGCCGGATATATTGTTTAGTGTATGCATGTGTGCACGTTTTTAAGCGAATCCTAAGGAATCACATTTGAATGCAGTGAAACGAATCTTGAGATATCTTAAAGGGACACCGAATGTTGGTTTATGGTACCCTAAGAACTCAACATTCGAATTATGTGTATTTTCAGATGCTGATTTTAGAGGCTGCAAAATTGATAGGAAAAGCACTAGTGGAACATGTCAATTCTTAGGAAACATGTTAGTTTCATGGTTTTCGAAAAAGTAAAATTCGGTTGCAACTTCTACTACGAAAGTCGAATATGTTTCCGCGGCTAGTTGTTGTGCCCAAATTCTTTGGATGAAACAACAACTTTCTGATTTTGGTTTCAAAATAATGAAAACTCCCATATTTTGTGATAACACTAGTGCTATTCAACTTTCAAAAAATCCCATCTTGCACTCTAGGACAAAGCATATAGATATTAGACATCATTTCTTGCGTGACCATGTTAGTAAAGGCCATATTGTACTTGAATTTATTGACACTAACCACCAATTGGCTGATATCTTTACCAAGCCTCTAGACAAGGAGAAATTTGCATACATAAGGAGGGAGCTTGGAATGATTGATGCAAATCAAGTAAGTGTCTAAAAATTCATGGTAGCTTTCATGTGGCTTGATGCATGTGAGAAGTGAGACTTGAATTGTGTTGTTTGTGATGCTGGGAATGTGCTATTGAAGTGTTATTGCAATTGGATGTGTTTTGGTTGGCCGTTTTGTGCATTTTCCAAGTGGTGCTTTGTTGAAGAACCAGACGCACGACCGTGCGCCTGCATGGCGAGGTCGTGAGCCTGTGTTTCTCCAGATGCACACCCGTGTGCACGACGTGTGCACGGCCAAAAAATGTACATGCATGCCCGTGTGTCTGCATATGCACGCCCGTCCGTAGATATTTTCAGAGAAAGTAAATAGTAAATTCCAGTAGCTTGCATGACCAGGCGCACGACCAATGCAAGGTCCCGTACATCCTGGTACATGTAGCATCCTAGATCCGAAAGCCTTTTCGGTTAGAGTTTCGAGGTTAGAATTGAGATTCAGAGAGAGATTGGGAGTCAGGTTAAGTTCAGGGGTGAGTTGGTAAGTTTTCGGAGCCATGCGGCTTCCGTTGGAATCCTTTCGGAAGGATTCGATTAGGCGAGTGAGCGGGAAATGAATTAAGTTCATTTTCCCTGGTGCACGCCCGTGCGTGGCATGGTATTTAAGCGAGAGCCGAGAGAAATGTCATTTCTTTTCTCACCCAAGTTTCGTTTAGCCATTTTCTCTCTTCAATTTCAGCTCCTCCTGTTCCTAGAGAGGGAATCCAGCTGCAAGAAGCTCCCAATCCGATTAGAGAGCCAAGAGATTAGTGATTTCAAGCTTGATTTCAAAGCATGGAGAGAGGTAAGTGTTTCCTTACCTTTTCTTGAGTTTTCCCGGCTTGCTTTGTGCCTTTTGCTGCCATGGATGAATTATATGCATGTTGATGAATGTTTGGGATGCTTTTATGGCCTTGCATGTCGAGTTTGATGGCAAATTCTCACCTTTGAAGCATGCATGTGTGTATGTATGGCTTTAGTGAGAGAAATAAGATGTTTGCATGGTAGATTCCATGATTGATGATGCATGTGCAGGTTGAGGCTTGAATTGTGTTAATTTGGATGTTGAGAACATGTACTTGAAGTGTGATTGTAATTGGATGTGTTTTAGTTGGCCATTTCATGCATTTTCCGAGCGGTGCTTTGTTGAAGAACCAGACGCACGACCGTGCACCAGTATGGCACGGCCGTGAGCCTGTGTTTCTCCAGATGCACGCCCGTATGCACGACCTGTGCACGGCCAGAAAATGTACATGCACGCCCGTGTGTTCGCATACGCACGCCCGTGCGTAGGCATTTTCAGTGAAGATGAATAGTGAATTCCAGTAGCTTGCACGACCAGGCGCACGACCAGCGCACGGTCCCGTGCGTCAGGGTGCACGCCCGTGCACATTTCATGCACGCCCGTGCATCCGCAGAATTTCAGAAAAATGATTATTAAATGAGAAATTAAGCATGCGAATTCAGAATAAAGGCTAATTGGCTTCAGATAAGCATCAGATGAGCATGTAATCAGTTAATAAACTACATGTGCATATCATGACATGACATGTAGTTTCAGAGAGGATCAGGGGATCCGAATTCAGTAGTATTCAGAACCCGATGTACGGGTAAGAGTATAGGGTGAATACGAGGGGACATCTGTGGGAATCAACCTTCTGACACCAGTCAGAACGCTCAGCAGCATTTCAGATTCAGTTCCTGACACCAGTCAGATGATTCAGCAGCATTTCAGTTTCAGCTCTCTGACACCAGTCAGATCGTAGCAGTACAGTATTCAGATTCAGCTTTCTAGCCAGTCGCTAGAATGGTTAACCCACATGGCCAGGATGTCGAATCCTTGTATTACCCAGTCTGATCAGCACAGCAGGTACCTGAGGGTACAAAGAGAGGTATTCAGATGCATGCATCCAGTTTTCAGTTAGCATGACATGACATACACATCATGACGTGCATACATATGATATTAATAAATGAATGAGATCCAGATGAGCAGTATCCAGATTCCAGCAAGCGCATAGATGTATGATTAGGGCCGAGGCCCAGGTATGTGTTTGTTTACATGATTGTTTGTGCTTGCTGGGTATTGAGGGAAGTAAGGAGCGCTTACTGGGTGATCTTTATCACTCATCCCCCTCCTTCTTCCAGTTTTGCAGGTGTTTGTGCTGGGTTCGAGGAGTGGTTGGATCGAGGCTGACGGAGAGGGCACGCACACACACCTCGATCAGTGTATATTAGTTTTGGACCTGTGTGGTCATTGTTGTACATGTTTGTATCCAGATGTACAGTATATGTATATGATGTAGGCCAGTGGGCCTTTGTACAGAACAGTTTATATATGTTAATGATGTATATTCAGAAAAGCTTCCGCGAGTGTACAGTGTACAGTGTAAGATTTTATTTTCCGTAGGATTCCCGTCGCGGGTACCCGTATTTTCGGATGATTAATAAAAACTCCCCAGGTATTGTTATTATTCAGCAGCAGGGGGTTACTCGTGGCGGCGGGTCCTACATTTGTTGGTATCAGAGCAAAAGTTGTAAGTGTGTGGTGCTTTTCTCTCCTTCACAGCCGTCGTCCAGACCCTCCTCACAGCATAGTCAGGTATTTATTTTCCAGATTGATTGTGTTATGTGATTCTAACCCCAGTTTGTTGTGATGCTATAGATAGAGAGGAGTATGTCCCTAGATGTCTAGATGAGACAGACAGTAGTTCACCCGCCCATCCTATGAGTGTTAGTGATAGGTGGCGATCTCAGAGTACCTCCCATGTGTCGATGAGACTAGAGGAGTTGAGAGAGATGATTGGGGATGTAGTTAGAGAG
>JAJEJH010000899.1:0-70198 GCA_026122585.1 Anacardium occidentale | reverse complement strand
TTGTGTATTTCAATGTATGTATTTTTAGCTTCCGCATGTATACAGATGTATTGTAGCAATTTTAGTTTTATTTTCGTAGGATTCCCATCGCGAGTACCCGTATTTTCATATTATTAATAAAAAGCTCCCCAATATCCAGCAGCAGGGGTACTCGTGGCAACGGGTCCTACATAGTCGATATGTTAGTGGCTCGCATGTTTTTGTACCGTGTTAATCATGCATATGTGTGTACTATACTACTAATATGTAGTGTATGGATATTATGTTTTATAAATGAAAAGCTTGGGAGTTTTCAACATATAATTAGTATTTTTTTTATTCTAATAGTATTTTCTATTTACAGCTTCTGAAAGCAAAATTTTGATTTAGTAGTAATTTTTACTATAAGGATCTCACGATAGGCTAAGGTTTAGTATAATAATATTAATAAATGATAAAATATGATGACTTATGATAGGGACTCCAACAAATGATAAGTCATGAGAGTAAAACAAAATCAAAGTTTCAAGGTTAATAATAGATTAATTAACATCTATCAGACTAAAAATAAGATAAGTTTAGAAAAGAAACTAGAAAAGAATCAGTTAAACAACATGATGAGTAAAATAAGAGAGAAAGTAGAAAGTCTTGTGAATAGTCACAATATTAGAATAGAGTAGTACTTGTTTAAGGGTAGAGATAGAAATTACTTACTGAGTGACTCGTTGCTTATCCCCTCTAGTTTCTTTTCTTACATGTTAGTATTTTGAGGAGTTCAGCTAAAGAACGAGATGACTAGCGAGCAAGATACAATTTTGAGCAGGTCTTCACTCGTGATTTCAGATTTCTATATGTGTGTGTGTATATATATATATATATATATATATAACTATAAAATTAGTTTTCAATATATAATATGTTGGCTTGTATGCTTTATGTTGCTAATGCATAGGATGTATGTTATCATATATGTTTAAGATATTATTTAGTAGTACTAAAATGTAACTTTTTCTTCAAGATATTGTATATTATATTTAGCATTTGATTCTCCTTGCATTACATGTATTTGTATATACATATATTATAGTACAGTTTATGTGTACGATATGCATAGTATGTTTGATAAATTAGTGATATTTAATATATAACAACTACAGTATGCTACATAATATTTTTAATATATTTATTTATAAGTTTCCATAGATTGCATGTTTTCACGTAAGCAATTTGTGTGGGACTCATGCTATATATTAAAGATATTTGATATATTTAATATAAAAAAAGAAAAAATAATAATAATAGTAGTAGACAATAATATGTAGCAGCGGGTATCACCTTTTGGTATCAGAGTAAGTTTTGTGTCATCGAAGTCGATTTGAGCCAATATTTAGAAAAAAAAAAAATTGTTTTCATATAACATTGTTTTTAAAACTACACAAGCATAGAGTCAGCTTATCCCACCATCCGATAGTCGTGGTTCCCTTTAGTATAAGTATAGTAATGTGAGATTCAGTATAGATTTCAGATTTTAACCCTCTATTTTAAGCGATCTTAGATAAAAGAACCTTAATTTCCTAGATTTGTAGAACAACAAGGTAGTGACCCTAACTAGACCGATGAGGGGTAAGAGAGGATCCCAAGAGCCTCAATAGTCTTTAAGAGTAAAAGATTTGAAGGAAATGGTCAGAGATGTGATAAGAAAAGAATTTCAGTAGTCTGTCTGTAAAACCCACAACTATATATTACTACTCATTATATTTGTTATTCTTATTATTATTATCAATATTGTTATTTATCTCTCTCCTCTCTGCATATTATATATATATATATATATATATATATATATATATATATATATATCAATAATATGTAGTATAGATCTCACTAAATATCTTACTGAAATCATGCAGATGGACGTATCTTTAATGTAAAACTTCTATTAATAAAATACAGTGTGAAGAAAATATCATATCTTTATTTTACTAAAAACCCTATACATGTGTCTGAAATAAGCTACAAATCATAAACATATAAGTACCAAAACTATACAAGTATATGTATGCATATACATAGATATAAAGTAAACAATGCATGCGAGCCATATACATGCCATCTAAAAAACTAGGTCCCACCCAAAACCATCGTAAAAGACTGACTTGCAAAGAGAAAGAAACTAAAAAAATGAGTGATAAATCACTCATTAAGCATTTCTCTAAAACAAATGAGTGACAAGCATCATACAATTCTATGTTAATAGTCAGACAGACATTCGACTTTCTTGTTTCATCATAGTTTTCTTTGTGCAGAATTTGATGCATATGGAAGTGTATGTATACACAAAAGCATTCATAAATTTTTTTTGCTTACTGACATTATTTGGTTTCATGTTCTCCATATGTGTCATTACACATGTTGTCTCTGTTTCATATATATATATATATGTTATATTGATCAACAAATAATTTATTATTTGTTGTTATTTAAGTTTTATGTTGTAAATTTTTTTAAATAGTGTAATCCTTTAAATAATTTACATCTATTATTGATAAAAGCTTTATAAATCTTAATGTTATTTCTTGTCCAAATATCGTAGCTGTAATTCCTTCATGACTTACTATAAATGGATATAATTGTGTAATAAAAAGAGTTCCTAAAATTATTCCTTGCTCTAAATCTTTAGCTAATATAAAAGAATTCTTTATACAGAAATTTTCTATATATACATGTGTGTTTATTAATTTGTACTTTATGCTCAATTGTTGTCCATTTGCTCCTTGTAATTTCTCTTTTGTTTTTTCATAATATTTTGTGGGGATTAATCCCTCTCTGATGCAATTTATATCTGTACCCGAATTGATTAAAGTTGGACTTGTTATTTCAAATTCATTATTAACATTTAACTTGATATAAGTTTGCCATTTTTAAAATTGTACTCTTGATATAGTGTTAATAAATTGTTCATCTTCTATTATTTTTGAAGTGGAAGAATTGTCTTGACGTTTTATTTCCTTTTCCATTTTTAGTGATAATATATCTGTTTTTACGGTATGAGTTTTTTCTTTTAAGGACAATACTTGATTTTTAACATATTAATTTTTTGTTGCAGATCATCTATAGTTACAGGTGTTGTTTTCTCAAATTTGTCTAGAACAATTTTTATAGTATACTGATTTCTATTATAGTATTCTAGTTGAATTGATTCTCTTAAGTTTAGTAGATATTCCCTCTTGATTTTTTCATCTTCAAATTTATCTATAATTTCAAATAAGAAATCTTTACTATTGCTTCTTGACAACATATTAATGGTTTTTTATTGAACAAAAGTAAGGGTCAATACACTCACAATCATCATTAGATTAGGAAGAATCAGACTTTTGAGATTGCTTATCAAAATCTTCTTGTATCGTATATATTTCAATGCCTTCGTCTGTACTAATTGACTCTATATCAGATTGTATTAGATTTACAAGTTGATCCTTTAATTCTTCTTCTATACTTAATTCATTAATTTTGTTCTTTAAAAGGCATTTTGATGCATAATGACCTTTTTGTTTGCACTTGTAACAAGTAACATCCTTTTTGAATTTTTTATTAGACTAACGCCTTTTATAGTACTTTGATTTTTCTTGATAGTAAGGCTTGTATAACTTTGTTTTCTTGTTTTTGTGCTCTAATTTTTTTCTCTTTTTATATTTTCTATAATATGTTGAAGGGGGAGTGATCTTCTTATATCCATATTGACTATAAAATCTGCTTAATTCAGTTTTTTTTAGTTTGGCTTCATTTTTTTAATTTTGCCTTTAATTTTAAATATGTACATATCACCAAGGCTTCATTATTTACGTGATTAATTATTTCTCCATGGGTTAGTTGCTCGTAAGGCATATTTCCACTATACATTTTTATTTAATGAATTTTTTACAGTTTGACTCAATAGTTTTGGCAATCCATTTATAAATTTTTCTTTCCAAAATCTATTTCTGTAGTCTGCTCTTGTATATACTTTTGATAAAAACATATTTTTATACCATCTAAAATCTGTCATTATTGGACATTTTAAATTCATGAGAATTTCATTTGACCTATTTTGAAATACTATTGGGTCTCTTAAAAAATATTTTGTTATTGTATATAATAATGTTGGTACAACATCTTCTTGATCAGCTTGTACCATTATTCCTCCTTCTTGTTTAATATATATCTTTCTTGCATTTAGTATATGTATTCTCTAATCTTCTGTAAGTTCGTTATCCCACCATGATTTAAGATTACTGGTAAACCCTGATATTAACATTCTTGCTATTTGATGATCGGAATTATTATTTATTTGATAGGTTGTAGATGTCATTAACATTTCTTGTATAGTATTCATTATTTGGTGTTCAGTCATCCCATATATGTTATATTCATAAATGCTTACACCATTATATTGAGCTTGTGTATGCATGGATCTTTCTTCATATTGTAAATCAGGTGCAGTAGGTCTGTTGTAATAATTTCTCATTCTTGGCCTAATGTTTTGTGTTTTGATTTTGTTGATGCTAGATTGTTCTTACAAACTTAAGTTATTAAATTGTTGTTCTAGAGCATTAATAAATGTATTTTCTGTAATTATGTTTATGGAAGTAGACGATTTATTGGTTATGGTAAGTTGATATAATTTTCGATTAATGGTTTCTAATAATTTATTATTACCTAAATTGATCTTGGTTGCTTCTAGAATAGTAAAAGGCTTGAACAAAGGAGTTCGAAGTTTATTCTTGATTTGGTCTGCAAAGGAAGTTTAAGGATTTAAGATTGTATCCCTTTCCCAGCTGTTAGAAAAGGTGGTGTCGATACGATTTAGTTGACTGGCCATAGTGTGGAGAATTTGATTAGAATAATTGTGTTGATATTGAACATTTTTAATGTCTTTAACAATGGGATTTCTATTTTCATCTGTTATTGTCTTGAATGGTGATTTTGTGACTTTTATATTCTGATGATTAATTTTCACTTCTTTTAGAGGAAGATGTATTGAGACTATTGTTTGATTATGGGCGGTTTTCCATGGGGTCGTTATATTTGTTATCATACTGAATTTGTTATCAATATTGTGAATAAAACTTAACTGTTGAAGTTTTACTTGATTAGTATAATAATCTTTGTTGGATAACCAATCAAAAAAGAAAATATTTTGCTTTAGTATATTCATATATTCATGCCATATTGTCTTTAATTCAGTCTTAAATTGTTCATTAGTGGATTCAAAGAAGATTTGTTTTCTTTTTAAATTTTGAAGGTTGTTGAAGTATTGTCGTAATAGGTTTTTATCTATAGTAAATTCTATGTTTTCATTTACTTTTGATAGGGTAAATATTTGTGGATTTCCTACTAACATTTTATTAATTGTGTAGGAGAGGACGACTGTTGGGGAGCATTTAGAGCTTCATACATGGGTTGAGGAATTGAAGGTCCATAATTTACTCCTGATAATTTTGGATTACCTGTTGAAGATCAAGAACTAATAATTTCTTCTATGTATATTGGATTCCTAGATGTTGATAACAAATTGGATTTTATAAGAAGTGATTTTGGTGGTTTAAATTTAATTCTAACTGTTCCATCTTGTTCTTGATCAATATGTTGTATTTCCATTTCATCTTACTCATTTGGTACCACTGGGCATAATCTATCTAATATCCATTCTACTGGTTGCATTACTTTATTCCAAGCTAATCGTTTTAGGAAAAAGGTTTTATGTTTTGTTTCGTCTGTTTCCATTATAAAAGTTTCTCCTGGGGGAGACATTCTTATTACTTTCAGACTTATTGTTATAGTCATGACTTTATAATAAACATTATAAATAAGGGCTATTGGTAGAGCTTTATTTTGGTATGTTAAATTTTGAGCTTTAACATTTATTGTAAGAGAAGACATTATTGTTGGGTTATTGTAATCTGATACATTAAAAGTTCTACCAAGATGGCACTACTCCTAACTTTATCTAAATTATCGAATACGAGTCGAAAATAAATATGAAAACTAAAACCAAAATAAAATCAAACAATTAATAAGCACGTCTAGGTAAATCGAATAACAATATATGAGATGGTGATAAGATTTCGGGTTCACTAATTCACTACAATGTAGGTTTTTCATATGCTTATATATTTCATGTTATTCATGTGACAACAGAATTCCCTGAATTGATCAACATCCTTTCTCAAGCAATATTAATCCTAATTAACAATCTATAACCTAAATATCTCTATCTAGGTTTAATTATATAAAAATGCATTAAGTTTTATGGAATCCACTAGCTTTTAGCACAAGCCTATTGTGCCTATGACTATTGTATATATTATCAAATATATTTCTATATTTAATTAATCCACGGTTTGTATTCTAGCTACTTTTATGCAATATCACCTCTCGATCTCAATCACATAAGATAAATCTTATTAAAAAGTGGCCAAATTTTTAATAGACATAAAATTCAGAATGCAAACTCATATGAAATAGCATGCTTTTGTAATTTAAATTCGAAAAACACTACACATTCATGAATTAGTTAGCCCTAATCTTAGCAAGAATTGTTTAGTTCATTATTAAACACAAATAAGCAATGAGATTTAAACAAATCATAAGCATAATAGAGAAATAAGAACAAAACCAGATGAAGTATTGAATCTCTTATTGAAGTTGATGAAAAATATTCTCATAATTACAATCCAAAAAGCTTTTGATTGAATCCCCAAAGTAAAATATTGAATATCTGAAAAGTGTGTGAAGAATCTCTCAAAAACTCCCCTAGGACGGCTCTCTCTTTCTCTAAAATTACAAAGATATATATATAGTTAGGGTTAGGGAAGAATTTCACTCTTAATGAAATTCTGCAAAAATTTGCTCATGTCGCGGCCTCATGATGCGGCATGAAGGTTTTGCCTGCTACTGCTGGGTCATGCTGTGGCATCATGCTGCGGCATGAAGATTCTGGACTGCATGTTACGGCCTAATGCTGCGGTATGCAACTTTTGGAATTTTTATGCACCTCTTGCACTACCCTATGCTGTGACATAATGTCGCAGCATGTAGCTTCTGGAATCTAAAATTTGGTCTTCATAAAAGTTGTAGCCTAGATGTCTAGTTTCATATGAATTTTGAATCACCTCATTTGGACCTCAGAATATCAAGTTATGACTATTTTAGTGCTCAGTGGTCAGACACAGAATTTCACCAAGAGGACCTGAATTTGAGGCAACGGTTGAGGGCCCAAACAAACTCAGATTATTTTCCATAACAGCTTTTTGAAATGCTTGAGATGTCCACTACAATTTAGTAAAGACCAATATTACAGAACTCAAACATATTGAAAATCCTTGTTTTTCTGTTGTGGCGCATAATACTCTCATTTCCCGTCTTTGCTCTAGTTGCTCATTCTTCTTTAGACTAAAGTCGAACCTCTGGCTAGTCCTTCATAAGTGTCTTTTTGGCTTGATTTCCATTGAAATCACATCAAAATTAACATTGCCCACAAAACCAAACATAAAAACCCGTGATCCTGAAATATGCACATTATAAGGGTAAAATGGTCAAATCACCCTTAAAACTCTATGAATTGACCACGAAATAATATATGCAATTGACACTTATCATAATCCAACTGTAAAATTAGGATAACAATCGAAACAAGTTGGTCCTCCTGTAGCATCCTAGATCCTGAAGCCCTTAGGGGTAGACTTCCGGGGTTAGAAATCGAATTCAGAGAGAGATTGGGAGTCTGGATAAGTTCAGGAGTGAGTTGGTGAGTTTTCGAAGCCACGCGGCTTCCGTTGGAATCCTTTCGGAAGGATTCGATTAGGCGAGCGAGCGGGAAATAAGTTATACTTATTTTCCATGGTGCACGACCGTGCATCATTGGTGCACGCCCGTGCGTGGCTTGGTATATAAGTGGAACCGTGAGTTAAGTTCATTTCTTTACTCACCCGTTTGCATTTTTAGCCAGTTTCCCTCTTCCTTTCAGTGCCTCCCGTCCTTAGAGAGGAAATCCAGCCACCGGTTGTTCCAAATCCGGCGAGGGAGCAAAGGGATTAGTGAAGTTCCTAAGCATGGAGAGAGGTAAGTGTTCCTTACCTTTTCTTGAGCTTTCCCGACTTGCTTTGTGCCTTTTGCTGCCATGGATGAATTATATGCATGCTGATGAATGTGTGGATGGCTTATATGTGATTGCATGTTGATTTGGTTGATAGATTTCCACCCTTGAAGCTTGCATGTGTGTATGTATAGCTTTAGAAAGAGAAAGAAGGTATTTCCATGGTAGATCCCGTGATTGATGATGCATGTGCAAGTTGAGGTTCGAATTGTGTTATTTGGGACGTGGTTAACGTGTGTTTGAAATGTGATTGTGAATGAATGTGATTTGGTTGGCCATTTGTGCATTTTTCGAGCGGTGCTCTGTTGAAGAACCAGACGCACGACCGTGCGCCAGTATGGCACGTCCGTGAGCCTGTGTTTCTCCAGATGCACGCCCGTGTGCACGACCATGCACGGCCAGAAAATGTGCATGCACGCCCGTGTGTCCGCATACGCACGCCCGTGCATAAGCATTTTCAGTGACAATGAATAGTGAATTCCAGTAGCTAGCACGACCAGACGCACGACCAACGCACGGTCCCGTGCGTCATGGTGCACGCCCGTGCACATTTCATGCACGCCCGTGCATCAGTAGAATTTCAGAAAAATGTTATTTGAATGGGAAATTGAGCATGCGAATTCAGAATAAATATTTAATGGCTTCAGATAAGCATCAAATAAGCATGTAATGAGTTAATAAGCTGCATATGCATGTCATGGCATTACATGTAGCTTCAGAGAGGATCAAGGGATCCGAATACAGCAGTATTCAGAACCCGATGTACGGGTGAGAGTATAGGGTGAATACGAAGGGGCATCTGTGGGAAGCAGCCTTCTGACACCAGTCAGAACGCTGAGCAGTGTTTTCAGATTCAGTTCCTGACACCAATCAGATGATTCAGCAGCATTTCAGTTTCAGCTCTCTGACACCAGTCAGATTGTAGCAGTGCAGATATCAGATTCAGCTTTCTAGCCGGTAGCTAGAATAGTTAACCCACATGGCCAGGATGCCGAATCCCTGTATTACCCAGTCTGATCAGCACAGCAGGTACCCGAGGGTACAGAGAGAGGTATTCAGATGCATGCATCCAGTTTTCAGTTAGCATGACATGACATACACATCATGACATGCATCCATATGATAATAATGAATGAATGAGATACAGATAACAGTTTCCAGATTCCAGCAAGCGCATAGATGTATGATTAGGGCCGAGGCCCAGGTATGTGTTTGTTTATATGATTGTTGTGCTTGCTTGGGTATTGAGGGAAGTAAGGAGCGCTTACTGGGTGATCTTTATCACTCATCCCCCCCTCCTTCTTCCAGTTTTGCAGGTGTTCGTGCTGGGCTGAGGAGCGGTTGGACCGAGGCTGACGGAGAAGGCATGCACACACATCTCGATCAGTGTATATCAGTTTTGGACCTGTGTGGTCGTATGTACTTTTGTATGTACCCAGATGTACAGAAACACTATGTATGTATAAGATAAAGGCTAATGGGCCCATTGTACAGAACAGAATATATATATATATGTTAATGATGTATATTCAGAAAAGCTTCCGCGTGTACAGAAATGTAAAGCATTGTATAGTTTTAGTTATTTTATTTTTTTTTATTTTTCGTAGGATTCCCGTCGCGGGTACCCATATTTTCAGATGATTAATAAAAGCTCCCCAGACATTGTTATTATTCAGCACAGCAGGGGCACTCGTGGCGGCGGGTCCTACACCTCCTTATAAGTTGGAATTTAATACTGCTAATAAAGAATTATTAAAATTAAGGTTTTTTGCATTTCTTAGTAATACTAATATAGGTATATTTTGCACTAATCTTAATAAAGGTTTTACTGCTATTTGTACTAGTCCTATTATGTTGATGTAATGTTAATTCGGTAAATAATTTTATTTCTAGAACATGTTCTTCCAAAATCATTATTGTTTCTTCATTATACTTAATTAAATAATCACTAAAAAATTTCAAAGCGTCTAATTTGATATATTGTCTTTTTACTCACAAAAGATATACTCCAATTTTGCAAATATGGATTTATTTTAGCCATGTTTACTTCTTGGGTATTTATTGAGTTCATTATTTCAAAAGAAGTTTGATTATTATTTTGTTATTTAATTGATTATTAATTATAAGGTTTTGCTGATTATGCCTACGAGAAAATATCCTAGGAATGAGAGACATAGTTTATTAATTGTTAGTTGTTGACTTAAGTTTAGATTTTTGCCTAATTACTATAGTAAGTATAGTAATGTCGGGACCACCATCGGGACTACCTATCTATAGCTGACCAATGCCACTTTTATACTACCCATATTTATTAGACTAAAACTAAAACAAAAGCCAAGACTTAACAATTAATATTGTAAGTTCAAGTGTCTAGGGTTAGGATTAATCAACCCTGTCTTTAGAATAGAAAGCAATCGGTACAGATGGCTTTAAAGAACATAAAGCCAGATTTATGTCGAGAGCTTGTTCTTATATGACAGAATTAACAAATCCTTTAAGTAATTTTGAGGTATGAACATAACGTGGATCTGATACCAATTTCTACTCCCAAGTTAATGCATGCAAACCAGTCCTGCCTTTCTTTCAATTGGATTTCTAGGACGTGATGATGTAATACAAGATGTGATAATGTAATTAATCAAACAATATGAAATGAAACTTTGTAGCAAAATAAAATTTTTGAGAAAATAAAGACTTACAAGTTTAAAAAGCTTATAGAGAGTTTTATTTAAATTGAGTATTTGTTCACACACACTTTTGCATACATATTATCTCCTTTTATAGGAGTGGAATTATAAAGCTTAGAAATCCAAAAAGAAATACAACAATAGAAAGGTAAGATTACAATCTGTCAAGTTTATTATATTTTTACACGTGGTTTTATCCTTATCTTAATGATGGATAATGATTGATGAATATTGTCATTACTTGCATCAATACTACGTTATTGCTTTTGTAGATGTCATTGCATTAATCATGCTTATGTCATATTGAAATCTGGGCTTTTCAGGGGCTTTGGTAATCTTGAGTTGTGACCTGGGCCATACTGACAAAACTTGGCAGTTTTGTGGGCTTTGCTAATTTTTGACTAAGATCTTTATGGGTCTATGACATTATAAAATCCTATATAGCTCTTATCATAAATGTCTTGATCTTCTTCTTCCATGGTTGATTTTTTATCAGGGTTTTGATACGTTGAATTATTGATGGGCATCTTCTTCTTCCTTTGGTGGCTCAGTTTTGTCAGTTCCTTTGACCTAAGATTCTCTAGTAGAGCCCAATTGCAAGCTCAACCATAATCATGAATTTTTTATTTAAAAAAGTGGACTGATGATTTTGCGTTTAGAACTGTGGATGAGACTGAATCTATTGAAGGATATTAACAGTGCTTAGTTTCTCAATAGAGAAACTAGACTACTATTTAACCAAAATTTTCTTTCTTAATTCTTGAAAATTTGGAAGATTGGGTGGTGTGATAAAGAATTGCCAAGAACAAATCCAAGCAATTAAAAACATGCTAGTGAATACGAGCAATAAAAGGTCATAATTATTGAAATATTGAGAAAACACTTCATAAGATTTTTTAACAGGTGTAGGAAATATTGATTCATTTAAGCCAAAAAAATAAAACCAATTTTAGAACCATTTTGGGAAACACTTGGGACTTACTTTATCAAAAGTGAAAAACCAATAATGGGTGAATGGTTGTAAGAAAAAGGCATTGAACCAGGCTTTCTTATAGTTTTGATAGTTACAGGATTTTGGAAAATAAGTTTTAAAAAACATTTTAGACTCAAAAACATGATTGCCCATTCCGTAGGATGTAAAACCTTCTTGATCTTGCATTTTGAAAAGGTAATTTTTGTTGGATCTTTTTTACTGTAATTATGGGTAATTTCAATAGAATCGGTATCCACAAGGATAAACTCATAATAGGTTCTATTTTTTAATAAATCTTAAGGGAGAAAGAAAAATCTGCTGTGAAAATTTTTGACAAGGTTTCTTGAAAAGATATCTTGATATCTTCTGGTTCTATTATTGTAACACTCTAAGTATTGGGTTTTTCAAAGTATTAAGGTATTTGATTGATAATCAGAAGTGCTGAGGAAGAGGCAACAGGCCTCTTTTGAGCTGTAAATGACATATTTTAGGGTTGTAATTAGAGCTTGTTGATAGTTTAATGATGTTGACATAATTTAGTCATCATCTTGCATAATGGCGACTTGACTTTTTGGTAATACTTAGTATAAAGTAAAGGGGCTTATAGGAAGTTTTGTAAAAGGCGTTTTTATGGCATAAGATGTTTGGGATCTAGGGGTATTTTCTAGTTTTTTTTTTATTTTTTATCACTCATTTTGGGTTTTAAAAGATTGTTGAGTTTTTCCTTGCAAATACTCAGGAAAAGTATTGTCTTTTCCTTTAATATGTTGAATTTCAAATCAAAACATGATAAAATTGTTTGCCATCGAGCAAATATTTGTTTTGAAACAAAATTTTTAATATCTTTTTGTAAAACATATTTTGATGCAGAAAAATCAGTTTTGATCAGAAACTTTTTATTAATTAAATCATCTTGAAATTTTGAGATATTTAAAACAATGGATAAAACTTTCTTTTTTTTGGTTGAATAATTCTTCTGGGCTGAATGGAAACAGAAGATTGACTATTGTTCATTCAATTATTGCTTCAAAATTCCTTCATAACCTAATTCAGAAGCATTGGTTTCTAAGGATTCATAATAGCTAAACAAGGTAATTATTTAACCTCGGTTTTTAATTCTTGAACTAATTTAGTATGGTTTTCTATCTATTTTGGAGGGTTATTATTTAAACTTTACTATAATAGTTCACATATTTTCCTAAGGTTGGGAAAGAATTCGGCTACATAATTTAGACATCCTAAAAATGTCTGGAGCTGATTTTTGTCAATAATTTTATTTGGACATTCATCAAAAGACTCTATTACTCGATCTATTAACCTTAATGTTCCTTTGTTGATCTCATGACCTAAGAATCTAATTTTAGTCTTGGAATAATTTTATTTTGGTCTGGAATAATTATATTTTTTTGGTGGATAATACTCATCCACCCATTCCTGGTTTTTCATTTTTGATAAAGCATAGCCTAAGTATTTCCCAAAATGGTTTCAAACTTGGTTTTATGGTTTTGGCTTACATGAGTTAATATTTCTTACACTTGTTAAAAAATCTTATGAAGTGTTTTCTCAATATTTCAATAATTATGACCTTTCATTGTTCATATTCCCTAGCACGTTTTTAATTGCTTAGATTTGTTCCTGGCAATTCTTTATCATACCACCCAATCCTCCAAATTTTCAAGAATTAAGAAAGAAATTTTTGGTTAAATAGTGATTTAGTTTATTTATTGAGAAATTAAGCACTGTTAATATCCTTTAATGTATTCAGTCTCATCCATAATTCTGCACGCAGAGTCATCAATCCACCTTTTTAAATAAAAAATCCATGATTATGGCTAAGCTTGCAAAATGCCAAAACGCTCAACAGTTAGAAAGAATCATCATGTCAACGTGCTCTCCCAACAAATCTTAGGTCAAAGGAACTAATGAAACCGAACCATTAAAGGAAGAAGAAGGTGCCCATCAATACTTCGACATATCAAAACCCTGATAAAAAGTCAACCACTGAAGAAAAAGATCAAGACATTTATGATGACAGTTATATAGGATTTTACGATGCCATAAACCCATAAAGATCTCAGCCAAAAATTAGCAAAGCCCACAAAGCTACCAAGTTTTTTCAATATGACCCAGGTCAAAGCTCAAGATTACCGAAGCCCATGAAAAAACCCATAATTCAACATGATAAAAGCATGACAAATGCAATGACATCTATAAAAGCAATAATGCAGTATTGATGCAAGCAATGACGATATTCATCAATCATTATCCATCATCAAGATAAGGATAAAGCCACATGTAAAAATATAATAAACTTAACAGATTGTAATCTTAGCTTTCTATTGTTGTACTTCTTTTTGGATTTGTAAGCTTTATAATTCCACTCCTATAAAAAAGGATAATATGTATGCATAAGTGTGTACAAACAAATACTCAGTTTAAATAAAACTCTGCAAGTTTTCTAAACTTATAAGTCTTTATTTTCTCAAGAAGTTTATTTTGCTACCAAGTTTCATTTCATTCATTTCATTTGCTACAAAGATTCATTTCGTATTGTTTGATTAATTACATCATCACATCTTTGAAATCCAGTTTAAAGAAAGGTAGGATTGGTTTGCATGTATTAACCTAGGAGTAGAAATTGGTGTCACAGCCACATTATGTTTATACCTCAAAATTACTTAAAGGATTTGTTAATTCTGTCATATAAGAACCAGCTCTCGACATAAATTTGGCTTCCTGTTCATCAAAGTCATTTGTACCGATTACTTTCTGTTTTAAAAACAGAGTTGATTAATCCTAACCCTAGACACCAGAACTTAGGATATTTTGTTAAGCCTTGGCTTTTGTTTTAGTTTTAGTTTAATGAATATAGGCTATATAGAAGTGGCATTAGTCAATTGTAGATAAATGGTCCTGACATTGCTATACTTACCATAATAATTAGGCAAAAATCTAAACTTAAGTCAACAACTAACAATTAATAAATTATGTCTCTCATTCCTAAGATATTCTCTCGTACGCATAATCCAAAAAACCTCATGGTATAATGTTGAATGCATGTCGTGATATGACATATGCTTAAAACATGTTATTGTCTTTAGGCCTGTTTACTAAAAACATTTTCTAAAAGTTTGTCTATGATCAAAAATCCTAAAATGTTATAAAAACTAAAAACTGATTTTTTAAATTATCTAAAAACATCTACTATGTTGATCAAACTGATGAATATAGGGATTTGATATCTTAGTCATGTGAGGTTTAACTGAATTGATTTGATAAGTAAGTAGTAATAATATTTAAAACTGAACTGGAGTTGTAGTCTAAATACTGATATTTAATCATTGATAGTTGATAATTGTTAACTATTAATATGCTAATATGATGCACAACTAGCAGATGTAAATGTTTTCCACATCGCGAATGTTGGTTATACCCTTAATTGACGGGTTTGCATACTCATAGGTGCTCTCTTGTATTCATCCCTTAAATGATGTTCGAAATATCATATTTTTGTTTTGAAAATATGCGTATGGATCACTTGATCCTTTTATGAAAACACAGTATGACATGTCATGTCATATAAATGTTTATCATGTATAATGTTCTATTATTATTTTATCTTTCCTTTTTGTTTAAATACTATAGAAATTATCATTACTGTTATTGTTTGGTTTGGTATATAGATTGCTAAAAGATTTATAATTCTCTAGTTTACTATTGAAACATGTTTATCATATTAGTTCTAACTATTCCTCATGATTTCTCGACTAGTTCAACTTGTTTATAAGTTTTATGTTTGGTGGTATATATTTCTACATTTTTCATATTCTTATTTATTAATTTTCTTGTTAATTTTTGCTATTTTTCCTTAAAATTTTACTGTTTTTGTTGTTTTCTCTGGTTTCATAGGTATGCATGTAATCGTGCGTGTGGTTGTGTGTACTTCTAAAATTTTCTCTTTTGTTCTCTACTTGCTACATGGTCATGCACTTTAAGTTACACAGTCATGTATGGGTACACGATAATGAAATTGCCTTTGCATGAGCATGCATATCATTTTTTTACATGGTCGTGGCCCTTAGGCTTAACATGCTTCCACATGCGAGCACATGATCGTGACCTTAGGTCACATGATCATGTCCTTATAGGATATTGTCTTCCTTACCTCAGTCGTGCAAGCATACACGACCTTGAGGTATCTAAAATCATGGTTGCATGGTCATGTGTCCTTCGGTATATGATCGTGCACCATGTCTTGCTTTGATAATATGCCTTTTGTATTACACAAAATTGTGCCTAAACTCAACCAAATACAATCCAAACCACTCTCAACATTTTCACACATCTTTCATGCCATTAGACACATACTATAATCATCAATAACACCTCAAATCTCATAAAAAAACATCAAATTCTCAAAGAAAACATATCCTGACGCATGTACATATACATATGCCTTTAAACCATTAAATTTCTAAAAGTTTCCTATCTTTCATGACATCAAGGTATCTAACAAACATACACATATCTAACACAAATAGTAACCCAAAACCGTACTCTAATATCAAACAAACATGGGAGAATGTAAGGAAAACACTTACTTATAACTATTGCAACTCACTCTCTGTAGGACCCGCTACCACGCGTACCTCTACTGCTAAATCATAAAGAGCTTTTTATTAATAAATTAGAAATTGGGTACACGCGACAGGAATCCTACGAATAGAAATCTACTACTACTGAATACATATGCATGCGGAAGCTTTGAACAAGAACTGAAATATATAATGGGCCCAAACTAGCCTTTTTCATATATACACAACTGTTCTGTACAATCTGTTTACATCTGGTTATATACATTTACAAAATGTACAAGTACAAGACCTCACAGGTCCAAAACTGAAAATATACAACTGAAAGCTGTGTGTGGGGTCCTCTCCATCAGTCTCGGTCCACCTGCTCCTCGCCAGCAATAAATTGACTTGAAAAGGAAGGAAGAAGGAAGAGGATGAATGATAAAGATCACCCAGTAAGCATTCCTTACTTCCCTCAACCCAAGCAAGCAACATACAATATCATACATACCTGGCCTCGACCTTATTCATACATCTAGTTGCTTGCTGGCGTTGAAACTATTTACTGGTTATCTATTTATTAATTAATCATATCATGATGTGTATGTCATGTCATGCTAGCTGAAAACAACTAATGATACATGTGTCTGAATATCTAAATGTACCCGAAGGTACCTATTATGCTGATCAGGCTGATGAACACAAGGATTCGACATCCTAGCCATGTGGGTTGAACAGTCTAGCTATTGGCTAGAAAGCTAAATGTGAAATACTGGACAATCTGACTGGTGTCAAAAAGCTGAATCCCACAGATGCCCCCTCGAATTCACCCAAAACTATAACCCGTACATCAGGTTCTGAATACTGAAACTACTGAATTCAGATTCCTTGATCCTCTCTTAGGCTACATGTCATGCTATGATATGCTCATACAGCATTTCTTGTCTGAATTATGGCTTCTCTGGTGATTATTAGCCTTTGGAATGGTTACCAAATCTTTTTATTTCATTTTACTGCTTAATTTCTAGAAAATAACTAGCACACGGGCGTGTGAGCAAGGCACACGGGTGTGCTGGAGTCACACACGATCGTGCATGGCAAAGGCACACGAGCGTGTGCCCAGACGCACGGGGTCATGCACTGGTCGTGTAGCCAGTCGTGCGCGCTTCTGGAATTTCTAGACATTTCATGCAATAAAGCTGGCACATGACCGTGCCCCTCACGACACATGGGTGTGCATCTGTAAATCAAGTCCTGCACACTTCGCGCACACGGGCATGCTCTTGTAGAAACCAGGACATACGGGCGTGTACTTGTGGGCACATGAGAGTGCGTCTGGTTCTGCAACACGAGTAACTGCCTGAAAATGCAGGAGACCAAGCCATTTCTCAACCAATTCTAAATCTCAACACACATTCCAAGCACTTCAAAATACATATATCAACTATCAATTTCAGCATTCATCAATCAACTCTCATTCCACCATAGAAATCTATCATTTATCTCACTAACACACACAAGCAAAGCAAGCATGGTTCCTGGGTGGAAAATCATCATCTAACTCATCATTTCATCACATATCAACATATAAACATCACATAGCATGCTGGAAACGTAAACACACATTTCCAACATCATCAAGCATCACAAAGCAAGCTGGGAAACTCAAAAAGAAGTAAGAAACGCTTACCTCTTGACATGGCTGCTAGAAATCTTAACTCTCAAGCTATTCTCTTGCTTCTCTCGCAGGATTGGGAGTTGTTGGTGGCTGGAAATCTACTCTAGGGCTAGGAGCTGCTGAGAATAAAGAAACTTAGCTGAAAATGGGAAACTGGGTGAGAAATGAAAACTTAATCTCCTGTCTCTCTCTCTTCTAAGCCACCTGCACGGGCGTGCACAAGGAAAAATGAAGGAAATTCATTTCCCACGCTTCGCATGATTGAAACCTCCCTAAAGGAATCATACGAAGGCCATACAGCTCTGGAAACTTATTAACTCACCCCTAAACTCTTCTAGACTCTCAATCTATTCCTGAATCTCATTTCTAACCCCAAAACTCTACTCCTAAGGGCTTTTCTAATCTAGGATGCTACACTCTCTCTCTTTAGCTTGATTGTTCTCTTTAGCTGGATTAGGTGTTACTAGCTACTCTCTTTTCCTTTTGGGATTAGGGTTTTTTGAAGAAGGAAAGAAATTTATGTGAAAAATCTACATTTAGATAAAGATAAACTGATTTATATATGGCAGCGAGAGCTCAATTGAGATGCACGGTCATGCTCCTATGGAAATCAAGGATTTCCACTTCTTCCCGTGTTGTGCATCAGACCACACACATCTAAAAATGACTATTCTGCCCTTTAAACACTTTTATATCTATTTCTCATCCTAAAATCTCTCTTTTAACCTTGATTTTTAACCTAAAATGACCATTTTAACCCTAGGATATTATAATCTTTCCCTCTAATAAAGCTTTTGTCCTCAAAATTTACCTAAATAACTTTAAGAACCTATCTTGATCTCAACCTCTACTTCTCAAGTAGCTTCTTCTAGTTTTTGACTCTTTTATAATAATTTTACCAAAAGTATTTCCTTATTTTAGAGGACTATAACTCTATAATTAAGAATTTGAACTGACCTCTCTAAATAACTCAAATCCTCTATCAGATCCAAATCTTACATCTCTAGCATATAAAAAGAATTAACAACATATTTCTTTAGCAATGAAACATGGAAGATGTCATGAATCCTCTTTATATTGGCTAGTAGGGCTAATCTGTAGGTAACATATCCCATGGAAGATCTTATATAGGTTTATGAATCTAGGAGCCAATTTACCTATCGTGCCAAATCTCATAATATATTTGTAGGGAGTAACTCTTAGAAACATTTTATCTTCTACCTCAAACTCAATCTCTCTGTGTCTCAGATCAATACAACTCTTATATCGATCCTAGGCCTATTCATCTTTTACTTAATGACTCTGATCTGATTAATCATCTTCTATGTCATCTCTAGACCTATTGTTGTCTCTAAAATCTCTCACCCTAATCTCATCCCAGTATAGAGGAAACCTATATTTTTTACCATATAATACCTCAAATAGAGCCATTTAAATAGTAGCTTGATAACTGTTATTATATGTAAACTCTATCAGAGGAAATAACTATATCCAACTGGTTTGAAAGTCTATACAACAAACCCTAAGCATATTCTCTAAAATATGATTTACCTTCTTTATCTATTTATCTATCTGAGAGTGATAAGTTAAACTGAAATGTAATCTGATCCCTACAGCTCTCTACAAACTGCCCCAAAAAGCAGATAAGAACCTTGAATCTCTATCTAAAACAATATCTCTATGTACCTTATAAAGTTTGACTATCTCTTTGATATACAGCTAATTTAACTAGTCTATAGTCTTGCTATCTCTAATAGGTAAAAAGTGGTCTGATTCACTTAGTCGATCAATAATAACCTAAATACCAGTATATCTATGTTGAACCCTAGGAAACCTTAAGATGAAATCCATGGAAATGTTCTCCTATTTCCATTCAAGTATACTTAAGGGTTGAAGTAATCCAAAAGGTTTATATTGTTCTACCTTAACTTGCTAACATGTCAAATAATTAGCCACATAATCTACTATGTCTTTCTTTATCCTTGACCAGTAAAAGTTTCCCTTTAGATATTTATACATTTTGTTACTTCTTGGATGTGCTAAATAAACTGTGTTGTGAGCCTCTATTAGAATCCTTTGCCTTAACTCTAAATCCTCTGACACATAAACTCTACCTCTAAATCTTAAAATCTCATCTTTGACTTTAAAATCAGGCACTACAGTCTCTCTGACCCTCTAAATGATACCTTAAGCCTAAGATCTATCATCTGTAATCTATCGGGTTCTAATGTCATCCAACAGTGTAGACACAATCTAAAGTCTGAAAAATCTAACAGTCATAATCTCTATCTCTTCTTTGCTAAACTTATGTTGTAAGTCCCTCTGAACTAAATCCTAGATAAAGCCACTCTTCTACTCAAAACATCAGCAACTGCATTAGCTTTGCTAGAATGATACCTAATATCATTATCATAATCCTTTAATAACTCCAACAACCTCATTGGTCTCATGTTCAACTCTCTTTGGGTGAAGAAATATTTCAGGCTCGTGATCAGAATAAATGTAGCATCGATTCCAAAAAAATAATGTTTCTAAATCTTCAATGTAAACATTATTACAACTAATTCCAACTCATAAGTAGGGTATCTTAACTCATAATCCTTATTGCTTGAAGGCATAAATAATTATCCTACCTAATTGTATCAACATTGTACTAAGTCTCTAACGAGAAACATTTGTATATACATCAAACTCTACACCATCCTTAAGTAATATCAATATTGGAGCATTGGTCAATTTCTATTTCAAATCCTAGAATATGGCCTCACACTTTTTTGTCCAAACAAAAGAAACATTCCTCTAAGTCAAAATAGTCAATGGTCTTACTAGACTCGAGAATTTCTCAATAAATCTCTTATAATACCCAGCTAAACCAAGGAAACTTCTTACCTCCTTGGCTATCCTTGGCCTAGACTAACTCAGAACTCCTTTAACCTTACTCAAATCCACTAAAATACCCTTTGCTGATACTATGTGTCCAAGAAAGGTCAATTTCTTAACCAGAACTCATACTTAGCAAATTTAACATACAGTTGGTGATCTCTTAATAAATACTACTATAAATCTTTTAAGAAAATCTTGGAATACTTGGTTCATTAAATCCATAAATATAGTAGGGGTATTCATTAACCCAAAAAGCATAACCACAAACTCATAATGGTCATACCATATCTTGAAAGCAGTCTTAGACACGTTTTTATCTGTTAGTTTTACCTAATAGTACCCAAACCTTAAATCTATTTTAGAAAATACTACTGCTCATTTTCGCTGATTAAACAAATCATCAATCTTGGATAAAAAGTACTTATTCTTTACTGCTACCTTTTTTAACACCTTGTAATCAATGTACATCCTTAACGACTTCACAAACAAGATAAAAGCATCTCAAGTGAATAGCTTGCCTTAATAAACCTCTTATCAATCAATTCTTGGTGCTACTTTTTTAACTCTTAAAGCTCGACTAAAGCTATCTGATACAAAGCTTTAGAGATATGAGTCATACCAAGAAGTAGCTCAATATTGAACTCTAACTCTCTTTCTAGAGGTAACATTGGTAACTCCTCTAGATACATATCTAGGAACTCACTTACCACCAACACCTCTTCGATACTTGGCTCAGCTACACTACAACATACTACATTAGCCATGTACCTTACACAACCCTTACTTAACGTAGTCCTCACTTAAACACATGATATAAGCATACTTTCCACTCTACCTTCTTCAAATATAAAATGATCAGTGCTTAGTTAGAATCTAACCTTTCTCTTCCCACAATCTAACTCTGTTTCATATCTATTTAAGAAAACCATTCCTAAGATCATGTCAAAAGTAGCTAACTCCAACATAATCAGATATATCTTTAAACACCAACAAAGAATCACTACCTCTTGATCTCTAAGCACCCGACCACTTACCATAATCCCTCAATCTAGCATCTCAATACTAATACTCCTTTCTACCATATTGAGGTCAAACCTAATCTTTCTACAACCTCACTATAAATAAAATTGTCTATGGTACTATAATCAACAAGTAAAACTAAGAGAGTATCAAGGTATAGTAATTGACTGATCACTACATAAGGGATAACATCAACTAACTCCTAACGAATAGCATAAACCTGAGCTCTGCTACCAGCTTCTCCTGATAGGCTTACACCTCCTCTAAATACACCTATGCCAATTCTATATGATTTAGCTTTACCTCTAGCTAAAGCAGTTCCACCTTTATTGGGCCTTATACCATTCTTGGGAAGAAACTCAAAGATCTGGTACCCTGACTGACACACCCAAAACATATATTCTGTCAAGCCAAATGCTTACCAACATACCTCTCGTTAAAAGTACACCTTTGCCTCTAACCTCTAACCTCTAGCCAACCTTTTCATTTGCACAGATCTTTTACCTCTATCACATTATTTCTCAATCGATCGAAGAAATATACCCATCCACTACAAGTACACCTCTGATCTAAATACTCTTTTTAATATATCATTAAATCTCTAAGGAGGACTAGATCCTGTCATCGCATCCTAAACAATGGTAGGATACAAACCATGAATGAACTTTTACACCATTTTACTCTCGGTCCCAACTATACTCGATACAAATCTTGGCAATATATTAAACTAGATCACATATTCCTTAACTAAACTCGACCTTTGGGTTAGCTTTATAAACTCTTGAGTCCTGGCATACATCATGTCTACACTCTGATACTTCTTATCAAACATTTGCCTAAACTTAACCCATGATAGTCCCTTCTCATCAATAGATGTCCTTACGAGGTATTGTCACGCCTTCGTATCTCTTTGAAGCATGTATATAAAATACCTCATTCTTTGTCTATCTGACATAACAAAAAATAGTTCCATGTCACTCTTAACTAACTTTAGCAACTCCTCTATAACCACGAGATCTCTAACCCTATTGAATCTTGATGACTAATGAGCCCAAGTAAATTATAGATAGAGTGCAACCTCTCTAAACTACTACTGTATCCATCTTTGAACTCTAGATTAATAACTTATGTACCTTTGGCATCTGATATCTGTCTCTTACTATCTCAGATAACCATCTATACGACTCATAACGAACCTTTTTTGGCCTTTAATAGGCATCTCTCTCATTAGCATACCCCTCACTGAAGGCTAGAGGCCTTCTCACTGTGCTGTTATCCTCTTTCTTTATAATTCTAGACACGTGAAGTGTCATATATAAAGGATCACACACACAAGAGGGGTTAGAAATAACAATTTATCCTAAATCACAAGTTACTACGCTTACACTAAAGGGGTACACAAGCAATGGCTATAGGAACGCACTGACTTCAAGCTCATGAAATCATAAAATGATGCATTTTGAAAACATACTTCTTGAAAATATAACTCAGATCACTCTAATACCGAAGTTATGAAACTTGCTACTCTATATTCTGCTCATTATATTTGTTATTATTATTATTATTATTATCAATATTGTTATTTATCTCTCTTTTACTTTACTATTTTATATATATATATATATACACATACATATATAAACTTCTTTTTTTGTGTGTGTGTGTGTGTGTATTCTAGTAATATATAATAGAGATCTCACTAAATATCTTACTGAAATCATGTAAATAGAAACATCTTTAGTGTAAAACTTTACCATGAATAAAATACTATGTGAAGAAAATATCATATCTTTATTTTGCTAAAAACCTTGTACATGTGTCTGAAATAAGCTACAAATCATAAACATATAAGCACTAAAACTATATAAGCATATGTATACATATAAATAGACATAAAACAAACAAGGTATGTAAGCCATATATATGCCATCTGAAAAATTGGGTCTCACCCATAGCTATTATGTGCCCCGACTCAGCATCTAAAAGACTAACCTGTAAAGAAAAGGAAATTGAAAATAGTAAGTGGTAGATCACTCAGTAAGTATTTCCCTAACTCTACCTATAACAGATATCATATAGTTCTACTTTAATAGTCAGACACCCATTCGACTTTCTTGTTTCATTATTATTTTCTTTGTATAAAATTTGATGCATATAGAAGCGTATGTATGCATAGAAGCATTTATATATTTTCCCTAGTTATTGACATAATTTGGTTTCGTGTTCTCTGTCTATGTCATTGTATAGGTTGTCTCTGTTTTTAGTGCATATATATATATATGTATATATTTGTATGTATGTATATATGTATATATGTATATATAGGTATGTACCTTTTATTTGAGGCCCTCTAGTTCATCATAATTCCTTGACCTTTATTTAGATATTCTTATATTCATCTATACATGTACTTATGGTACGATTTTGAATGCATGTCATGATATGACATATGCTAAAAACATGTTGGTGCCTTTAGGTCTTTTTACTGAAAACATTTTCTAAAAGCTTGTCTATGATCCCAAGATCCTAAAATGTTATGAAAAATAAAAACTGACTTTTGAAATTGTCTGAAAACATCTACTATCCTAATCAAATAGATGAATATAAAGATTCAGTATCTTAGTCATGTAAGGTTTAACTGAACTGATGTTGATCAATAACTAGTCCTTATATTTAAAATTGAACTAGTGTTACAGTTCGAAGACTGATATATGATCAGTGATAGCTGATAATTGTTAATCTATTAATCTGCTAATATGATACATGACTAGTATACGTAAATGTTTTCCCGCATTATGAATGCTGATTATACCCTTAACTGATGAACGTGTGTACTCATAGGTGCCCCCTCATATTCATCCCTAAAATGATGTTTGAAACATTGTATTTTTGTTTTGAAAACATGTATATAGATCATTTGATCATTTTCTAAAAACATCATATGACATACTATGGCATTTAAATATTCATCATGCATAATGTTCTATCTGTTTGAATATTATGGAAATTATTGTTATGTTATTTTTTGGTTTGGTGTATAGATTTCTGAAAGATTTATGATTCTCTAGTTGACTTTTGAAACATGCTTATCATATTAGTTCTAATTGTTCCTTATAATTTCTCAACTGGTTCAACTTGTTTATAAGTTTTATGTTTGGTGGTATATATTTCTACATTTGTCATATTCTTATTTACTATTATTATTGCTAATCTTTGCTATTTTTCCTTAACTTTTTACTTTTTCCGCTATTTTCTCTGGTTGCATAGACGTATGTATAGTTGTGGGTGTTTCTAGAATTTCCTCTTATGTTCTCTACTACACATCGAATAACTTTCTAGGAAAACTCATGCATAAGCCATACATGCCTAAAAATGACTATTCTGCCTCTTAAACTTTCTCATATCTATTGCTCATCCCAAAATCCTTTTTAACCTTGATTTTTAGTCTAAAATGACCATTCTAACCTTAAGATTTTACATTGTTTGAAAAGGATAGTGGGAGCCAAAAAGGAGTAGTCTTTAATTGCCTGAGATGGGTTATTATCAAGGACAGAGTTCTAGTATAAAGACAGAAAGTGCTAGAGATTCAAAGATACTTCATCCCATATACAATTTATTAAAAGTATACTAGCGCTTTAGATTCTATAGATTCAAAGATTTAATAGTGGTAAATGACTAGATAGAGGTAGTTAAAAGTATCATCAGTATTTTCAATATGGCTAACAGAAAAGAAATTAGACATGTAGTTTATCTAGTTAGAAGTAATGTTAGGAGATCCTTGTTTTTAGAGATTTAGTGAAGCTATGGAAGAAGCCTTAAAATCAGAGGTAAAATTATAGAGGATTGGAAAATTTTTTAGACCAAAGCAGAGAGAAAGATTAAGATAAAGGCAAGAGGTTGATTCATGAAAAAAGAAAGAAGAAAAAGAAAAAGTTATTTAAACAGGAAGACAAGACATAGAGAGATCAAACTCTATACTAGCATTTGTTGGATACAATAAGAGACATCTAAAAGAGTGTCTGAATGCTCAAGATATTTGTTTCAAAGGTCATCAGTCAAGACATAAGCTATTAGAGCACCTAATTTGAGGTAGAGTTGATCTTAACAAAAAAGAGTATAGATATAGTTGTGGATGATAAAACATAAACCAGAGCACATGCAAAGAGGCCAGAGTAGATAGAAGATAATCCCCATACAGATTCAGGTCAGTGTCTCTTTCATAATGTTCCTTATAGATTGATTAATGATGTAATGCCATCTAGGTTTATTTCTAAAATAGTAGTAAAGGAATTTGAGGTTGACCTTAGTGTGACACATGAGAGTATCTGTTGAGAGTCAGTAGAGGATGACATATAAGGAATGATCAGATGCTAATGGGTTAAGAGACAAAGATACTGGACAGATGTTCAAGGTTAGATTGATCATAGGCAATGATTTATTGAGTAAACATAAAACATAGACTGACTATCAAATGAGGGAAATGATATATTCTAGCTAGATGATGATCATTTCATGGTTGAAAAGATAGAATTCAAAGTAAAATGATCAAAGTTCATAGCAAAAACAAGAAAATGTTGAATAAGGACTTTATAAGGTATTAATAGTAAGAGAGAGAAAAAACTTATTAATGCGTTTTCAAAAGAATTCTCAAGATCACCTCCAGAGAGAGAATTCTATAAGGACTACCATAAACCTTAAAATGATCCAGAAATAAATTAGTGGATTCAGTAAATCAAACAGAAAAGAACTTAACATAGGCTCAAGATCATTATAAAAGCCATTTAGATATGAAGCCTAAAGAGACAAAATTTCAGATAAAAAGATACCTTTGGATAAGGTATAATGGTGATGAGTTAGAGGAGAGACTCATGAAGTTTTCCTAAGGAGATGACCATGCACCTTAGTGGCACACGACCGTGTGTCCTTCTTAAGTCATATAACTATATAAAGTAGAGGTCATGTTTTTAGCTAGTTTACTCATTTTCTCCTCTTTTTTCAACTAACCCTGACCAAAGATTAGAGTGGGAGATTAGTTTATTAGTTAGCCATTCCAGCTAGGTATCTAGCCACAGTTAGGGAGATAGAGATCATTAATAGCTTCAAGCAAGTATTTCCTTACCTTTTTCCTTGATTCCCTGTTTCTTTAGCATGTATCTGCCTATTTTGAGTGTAAATGTGATAAAAAAAAAATCATGTTTTTAGTTTATTAAGCATGATTTTAAAATGATAATGATAAGAAAGAAAGGAGATAGATTTGTAGAGATAGAAGCATGCTTAGAAAATCAGTAAGTGCATATATATGATTTAAGAGTTTAAAAGCATTTTTGCTAATGGTTAAATGTTATAAGATGATGAAAGTTAGCATCAGTAGCATGTTTTTATATGTATGTATGTTAGAATAATTTTGATTGAAGATTGGATGAGATTTGGTTAAGTTTGGGTTATGTTTTACAAGTTCTAGAGGAGAAGTTGTAGAAGTAGACTTTGGCGCATGCCCGTGTGCTAGTTAACACACGACCGTGTAATCACATTTCTCTTCTGTGGTTATGGCCGTATAATGCTTGCATGACTGAGGTCAAGCGGTGGTCCCAAGCGTGTGTTTTTTAGGGTCATGGTCATATGCCTTTCCCAATTTTACATGGTTCTGTCTTATCTAAGTTACAACTATATAGGAGTTTTGTTGCAGGCTCGTGTACGTAAGGACAAAACCATATGTAAGGCATGCATGAATGTGTATCTTAAAATGCACGATTGTGTAATAAGCCAGAATTTAGCAAGAAATTACATAAGCCAGCATGATCATATGCACGATTGTACACACGTCCATACAATCAATGAAAAAATAAATTAATAGTAGAAAATTCTAAGAAATATCATATTAAGCACCAAACTTCTAAATTAAGCAGAATAAGAAAGAAACAAAAGATTAAGAATAGAAAAGAAAAGAAAAGGGAATAAAATGAGAAAAAGGCATATAAATATTATAGAAAAGAATCATACAGATTAAATAATAAAAAATAGCAAGTAAAATACTTTTTCCTGAATCAGTAAACCAAACTCACATAAGTGAAACTTAATAATAACCCCAAAAATAACGCAAGTAATTAGTATATTATGCTAAAAAAAAAAATTAGAAATGAGGACAAGAACAAAAATAGTAATAGTCATAGAAACATACAGAATAGAGATCAAGGAGATATGAAACAGAACACAAAATAGCTTATGTAGAACTTGTTAACAAGTTTAATAAGTTATAGTAATAGGAACTTTAGTAAGAAATATACATAATAGATGTACTTGATAGATAATTTATACAAAATATTATACATAGTCAAAAAACAGAAAAAGAGTAGTACTATGCAAAAAAATAGAGTAGTATATACAGTATTTGATCAGAATAAGAACAACATATAAGCTTGAAAAAAAAAAACTATAGAATTAGAACGAGAACCTTATACAAGTATGAACAGCCTAATAAAAAAACGTATACAAGTTACAAAATCCGGGAGAACAGTGAGATTTTCACAAAACAAAATATTAACAGTAAATCCAATTTATATATAGAACTTAATTAACAAAAGGATAGTAAGATATCATGCATGATAAGCATGAAATGACATAGCATACCAAATCAGAGTTCTTAGAAAGGGATCAAGTGATCAACATGTGTATGTTTTTAAAGTAGAAACACGATGATCTAAACAACATTTTAGGGGTGAATATAAGTACGCATGCTTGTCAGTTAAGGGGTTCACCAGCATCTGTGATAAGGGAAGACATTTATATATGTTGGTCATGCGTCAGATTCAATTTTTCGTTTTAGATTTCAGCTTTAATATCAGATTTAGTTTTAGATATAAGCTTCAAATGGTTGATTAGTTATAGTTCAGATAAAACATTACATGGCCAAGGTGTTAAATCTCTGTATTTATCAGTCTAAATAGTATAATAGGTCTCTTCAAATACATAAAGTTTTTAGATATAGTTTTCACTTAGTTTTCTATTAATATTTTAGGATCTTCAAAGCCAAGTAGTATTTTTAAAAAACATTTTCAGAAAGATGTTTTTTTTTTTAAATAGGGCCAAAGGCCCAAACATGATTTTCAACATGATTAAACATAATTCAACATCTTTCATATTATGTCATGCATAGCATAAGAATAAGCAAAGTAAAGAATTTATGATAAGTGACACTAAAAGGAAGTGAAACTTATTAGACAGACTAATAAGTGATTGAAAATTAAGATAAGTAATATTTGAGATATAATTACATACAAAATAAACAATCTTACAAAATAAGTCATAAACAAAGCAATAAATGTGAAACAAAGCAACTACGAATTAGAAAACAAGACTTATAAGTAGATAACGACTCATGACAAGTCACAGATATTACAATAAAATGTATAACATAATTAAAAATAAAATAAAAACCAATCAAGATTCAGAAGAAATCATAAGTGCTACTCAATAAGCACATCATAATTAGAATCAACTTTAGTAAGAAACAGAATCAATAATATAATCAGATGAGAATTCAAACGAATACTTATAACTAGTCATGAAAACTAAAGAAATGATATATTTATATATCCTTTTTGGAAATAGAAGGGAAACAGAACACTATATAGATGCACCTACACAATATACATCATAAGTAGAAACATAACATAGTTTAGCTAAGACTCAAGAGGAGTTAAAAGTACTTTAGTTTCTAGAGATTAAATAAGAGATGAAGAGGATAATGAATATCAGAAAAAGAGTTCTATGAATTCAGTTGCATCAATCTAGATCTTTGTTATCTTGTGTTGTATATGTATACTCATATACACATTTAAGACATAGCATGAAGTTAAATTCAAATAATCAAATAAGCTAAAGAAACTTCAGTTTATAAGATTAGTTTGAACTAAATTAAATTCATTAAATAAGTAGTAAGATAAGTAAAGTAAGAGAATAAAAAATGAAAGACAAACTAAAGATCTAGATAAGTAAGAAAAAGTCAAAGTTATATGATAGGTCATGATAGTAGAACAAAATCAAAGTTCCAAAGGTTAGTAATATATTAATCAAAATCTATCAAACTAAAAATAGGATAAGTTAGGAAAAAAAACTAGAAAAGAATTAGTTAAACGACATGATAAGTAAAAAAAAAAAAGTTTAGAGATGACTTCAGTAAAAAGTAGAATAAGAACAAAAATGAAAATGAAAATGACATCCATTAAGATTCCAAATAAGAGAGAAAGCAGAGAGTCTTATGACTAGTCATAAGATTAGAATAGAGTATAACCTATTTAAAAGTAGATATAAGAATTACTTATTGAATAACTCATCACTCATCCCTTTTAATTTCTTTTCTTATAGGTTAGATACAATTTCGAGCAGATTTTCACCCATGTTTTTAGATTTGTATATGTGTATATATATAAAATTAGGATTCAATAGAAAACATATTGGCTCGCATGTTTTATATTGCTTATGCATATGATGTACAGTATCATGTATGTTTTAGATATTATTTAGTAGTACTAAAATGTAACTTTTCCTTTAAGATACTATACATTATATTCAACATTAGCTTATGCTTGCATTACATGTATTTGTCTATATATGTGTTTCGATACAGTTTATATGTATAGCAAGCACATTATGTTATATAAATTAGTAATATTTAATATACAATGACTACAATATGCTATATAGTATTTTCAATATATTTAATTATAAGTTTCCACAAAGTGTATGTTTTCAACTAAGCAATTTGTGTAAGACTCCTACTATATATTAAAGATGTTTGAAATATTTAATATTAAAAAAACAAAAAAATAGTAGTAGTAAAAAGTAATAAATAGCAACAGGTGTCACATAGAACCTTTTATATTCATAGTTTTTCTAGGAATTTAATTTTGATTTCATGACTTGTATCTTTAGGATTCACTTTTAACTTTTCTAAGAATTTTATGAATTTTTTTAAGATTTTTGTTATTGGTTATGGTATAATATGTGATAGTCTATTTAAATGAAATTTAAGTAATGTTCTATATAGTTTGGTAGTTTTACAAGAATCAGCAAGTATTAAACGTTGCATCATGATTGAGAACTTTTTACTCTTAATAGAATTAAAAGATTAGCAAATTCAGATGTATTGGAAAATCTTGATTTTACTGATTTCGATACTTATATAGACTATATTAAAGGTAAACAAACTAATAAATCGAAGAAATGTGCCAATAAGAGTAATTAAATATTAGATATCATACATACTGATATATGTTTTCCTGACATGATTTCTATAGGTCAGAAATATTTCATCACTTTCATTAATGATCATACTAGATTTATGTATCTTTACATGCTTTATAATAAGGACAAAGCGTTAGATGCTTTTAAAATATATAAAGTAGAAGTAGAGAAACAATGTCAAAAACAAATAAAAATAGTGAGATCTAACCGAAGTGGTGAATATTAAAGTAGGTACACTAGTTTTGGACAAACACTTGGTCCATTTGCGAGTGGCAGGGTGAGAGTACATGTTGTTTGATAAGAGCAGGTTGAGACCATACTACATGTAGTAGCTGCTCAATTACTTTTCTTTGATGCTTATTTATTAGTGTTAGTAGATTGCGATGTCACTCATAGTTTTATAACTAGGAGTATAGTGGAGAAATTAGGATTGACCCTTAGTATGTGAGTGAATGACCATGTTCTAATATATCATAAGGTTATGATTTTGGATAGGAGATTAAGAATAGATTTGATCATATTGGAGTTAACTGATTTTGATAAGATCTTAGGTATAGATTTCTTGGAAAAATATAATGCAAAGGTAGACCACAGAAGAAAAAAGGTTAGATTTCATTTAAGCCCTGATTAATTTATCTTTGGTGATAGCATAGTTGAAAATATGATATCTTGTGTCTAAGCGAGAAAATTGTTGAGTAAAGGTTATATTAGATATTTGGCTAATGTGGTATATAGAAGCATAGTTGGGCCATGTATCGAAGAGGTACAGATGGTAAGAGAATTTTAAGATGTTTTCCTAGATAAGTTGTTAGGATTGCCTCCAAATAGGAAGTTGGAGTTTAATATTGAGCTTCTTCCTATTATGGCTCTTATCTTTAAGGCTCTCTATTAGATAGTTCCAATTGAACTCCAAAAGTTAAAGAAACAATTATAAGAGTTAATTGACAAGAGATTTATCAAACCAAGTCGTTCTCCTTGGGGTGTTCTCATTTTGTTTGTCAAGAAAAATGACAAATCGATAAGAATGTGTATTGATTATTAAGAACTAAACAAAGTCACAGTGAAGAATAAGTATCATTGTGGCGCTGGTTTTTGCCACGCCGAGTGAGGACAGACTTACCACCCTTGTTTAACCACCCTAAATGTAGTTAAGAGAAACGCATAACGAGTTTGTGGCCTGTTACAGAGTCTATGGAGTCGCCACCTGAGAATCACCCCGAAAAAATACATGTCAGTGAGGATGGACGATTTATAGATCCCTTGTAAAGGACCCAACTATTCCTCACATGTCCAATTCGTCGAGTTCGGAGACTCAAGTACGGTGATGGGAAGGTGTTAGGCACCCATGCCGTCAGGCGTGAAAGCCGACCTCCACTTTTGTGGTTCGTTCGTTAAACATGTTACCGAGTTTAATTAAATTTCATTTTATCATGTGATGCATTTTAATATTAATCATACATATACAATAAATTACATTCATCCATGAAAATAATAAAATATGAAAAAGAAAATAGAAAAATTAAAAATTACAACCCTTTTTTTTCCATACACCTTTATACATTTCCTCTAACCCTAAACAAGCCTAGAAATGATAAATAAATAAATCTTGCAAAACAAATTTTTTAGTTAATCTAATAAATAAAATATATATATATATATAAAATAAATAATCCTGCAAGACAAAATTTGGTTAGAATAAATTATAATTATAAAATAAAAATAAAAGCTACAATCAAAACTTTGGCCCAAGTAAAAGCAGCCCACCCAATGGAATATACAGAATGCAGCCCAAAAGGATGCATAGCAACATATGGCCCAATAGAAAAAATAAGTAAAATATAAAAAATGCAGCTTCTCCCTCACAGAATCCTGCAAGACAAAATTTGGTTAGAATAAATTATAATTGTAAAATAAAAATAAAAACTACAATCAAAACTTCGGCCCAAGTAAAAACAACCCACCCAATGAAATATACAGAATACAGGCCAAAAGGATGAAATATACAGAATGCAGCCCAAAATAATAAGTTCCATTCTATCACACGATGCATTATTAATATTAATCATACATATCCAATAAATTACATTCATCAATGAAAATAATAAAATATGAAAAAGAAAAAAGAAAAATTAAAAATTACAATCCCTTTTTTTTTTCATACACCCTATACATTTCCTCTAACCCTAAACAAGCCTAGAAATGATAAAAAAATAAATCCTACAAAACAAATTTGTTAGTTAATCTAATAAATAATATATATATATATATATATAAAATAAATAATCTTGCAAGACAAAATTTGGTTAAAATAAATTATAATTATAAAATAAAAATAAAACTACAATCAAAACTTTGGCCCAAGTAAAAGCAGCCCACCCAATGAAATATACAGAATGCAGCCCAAAAGGATGCATAGCAACATATGGCCCAATAGAAAAAATAAGTAAAATATAAAAAATGTAGCTTCTCCCTCACAGAATCCTGCAAGACAAAATTTGGTTAGAATAAATTATAATTGTAAAATAAAAATAAAAACTAAAGTCAAAACTTCGGCCCAAGTAAAAGCAGCCCACCCAATGAAATATACAGAATGCAGCCCAAAAGGATGAATAGCAACATATGGCCCAATAGAAAAAATAAGTAAAATATAAGAAATGCAGCTTCTTTCGCACAGGAATTGAGCCCGAGCGCTCAGGGCTAAATCTCCCGCCTCTTGCCACCAAAGCATCCAGCCACATTCTTTCAATTTGCATGCGGAACTTATATATACGATATACATGAACACCCACAAAACATAAAATTCACTTTTACAGAAGGTTTACACAGTTTATTTACATTTTTATACTAAATAATACTCATGCAATATACTTAGTTTATATACATAGCACAATATACATACAATACATCAGCTTATGTACATAGCATAAAATACATACAGTATATAATAAAGTTTAAGCATGTTATAACGTATATACAAAATATGATAATATATGCATTTGTGTATAGTAACCAAAAAATAAAATGGAATAAAATAAATATGTAAAATAAAAAAAATAGAATGCAAAAAGGGAAAAACAACAATAATAAAAAGAATAATAATAACAAACAATAAAGGAATAGCTTTTGCAGGTGGTGAGAATTATTTGGCTCACTTTTTGCCATCGAAGTTGCCAGTCTCATTCAGCCGTTATGCATGTAAAATTTATATATCTAATATATATGATTGCGTGCAGGATTAAAATATACTCTCACGTAATATTTATTATATATGTACATACAGTATGATATAATACACATGCAAACATAATTTAAAATACAGAATATGAATACAGTAAAATATAGAATATATGTAAAAAAGGTATCAATATACGAAATAAATCAAATACGAAAGACGAACAAAATTATAGCACAAAAAAAATGTACATAATATATAAAATATAAATACAGAATAAAAAAAATATACATAAAGAGTATTTACATATGCACAAAAATAGAACGAAGAAAAAGATTAATATAGAATATTAATACATTTATGTACAGAATAAAAATACAACAAACACTTTATTCATACAGAATATTTTAACATACAAATAGTCTTTATATGTAATACAATTTTTTATATAAATGAAATAATAAATAATAAAAATATATTATTTACAGAAAAATTCCCCTCAAGGATATACCTGAAAATTGTTGATTCGAAGTTTATCGATGCTAAGCCGAAGACCGTAGAGCACACAGATTGATTTTTGAATACGATAAATTTTCCTAAAAATTTTTCTCTTCCCTTTTTTTTTTTTTTTGCTTTGAAAAAATCCTTCCCAAAAACATTTTTTTCTCTCTCTAAAATCTTTCTTTTTCTTCCTCCGAAAAAAACCCGCCTCCCCCACAAAAACCCCCCCTCTTTTCTCCCAAACGGATGCATGCTTTTATACCTTGGGAAAATGCAAAATTAAAATGGCTAGGAGCCTGCCCAAGGAAAAAAAAGAAGGCCATGCGCATGCACAATCAGCGTGCGGTGTGCTGGCTTGGACAGAAGAGAGAGAGACGCACGCGTAGACGGCAATAAGCATACAACGACTCAGCGTGCGCATGCATTACACGAGCGATGAGCACCCAACCCTGCAGTTGTCCAACTCAGCCCGTGCGTGGTCCACACGCGCGTACTGCAGGCCAAGTCCTAGGCCCTCATATTTTTGGGCTAGCTTCATGGTTTTGGGTCATCTTTTTAGGTTTTCATGATTTTATGATTTTTTTTCTTTTATAATAAAATAAAATAAAATAATCAATTTTTTTAATAATAATAAAACACTTTTTTTCTTTTTACAAAAATAAAATAACTTAAAATAAACTTTTTTTTCTTTTTACGCTCATCTATCTTCGGTTCAGCATCTCAAAAATTATACGTCAATATCCAGGTTTTTCATCATCAGAGGTGACCTTATTAGGTCCAAAATGGAGTGTCTACAATCCTCTATCAAGGATTGAAGACCTTTTCGACCATTTAAAAGAAATAGTTGTATTTTTCAAGATTGATTTAAGATCTAGATATTATCAAGTAAAAGTGGTGGATAGAAACATACATAAAACTGCCTTCAAGATGAGATATGGTCATTACGAGTTTGTGGTGCTGCCTTTTGGTTTGATAAATGTCGTTGCAGTGTTCATGAACTTGATGAATTAAGTATTCCAAGATTGTCTAAATAGATTCATGGTTTTATTTATCGATGACATTTTGGTCCATTCAAAGAGTAAAAAGAAACATAATGAAGATTAAGAGATAGACAGCTATTTGCCAAGTTATCTAAGTATGAGTTTTGGCTGGATAGAGTGGCTTTTCTGGGACATATTATATTGACAAATGGTATTTTAGTTGACCCTAGTAAAGTTGAGGTTTTCTTAAGTTAGCTAAGGCCAAGGATGGCTAAGAAGGTGAAAAGCTTCCTAGGTTTGGTAAATTATTATAAAAGGTTCATTAAGAAGTTTTCGAGGTTGGCGAGACCTTTGACTGCTTGACTAGGAGAGAAGTACCTTTTGTTTGGATAGAGGAGTGTAAGGCTCACTTCTAAGAGTTAAAATAGAGATTAACTAGGACTCTAGTTTTAATGCTACCTCATGAAGGAGTAGAGTTTAATATCTATACAAATATTTCCTATTAGGGGATTTGTGTTATCTTGAGACAGTTTAGTAGGATAATCACCTATGACTCTAAGCAATTAAGGGATTATAAGTTGAGATACCCTACCCATGATTTAAAACTAGTTGTAGTTGTTTTTGTCTTGACATTTTGGAGACATTATGTTTATAGGATTAAGTGTGACATTGATTTAGATCATAAGAGTTTAAAGTACTTCTTGACCTAAAGAGAACTTAATATGAGACAAAGAAGATGATTGAAATTGGTAAAAGACTATAATTGTGAGATTAAATACCATCATAGTACGACTAATGTAGTAGTTGATGCATTAAGTAGACGAGTGGCTCTGTTGAGGATTTCTATTCGGAGAAAGTTACAAGATCAAATTATCAAAAAGGAGATTGAAATAGTGACTACAGGTTTCTTCAGACTTCAAATTGTGTCATCTGTGTTTGATGAGATTAAAGTTAATCAAATATCAAATGATTGGACTCAATATATGGTTTAAAGAATTTTGGAGAGTTCAATGTCACACTTTAAAGTTAGAGATGTGATTCTAAGGTTTAGAATTAGGATTTGTATGCCATAGGATTCAAAGTTGAGATAGAAGATCTTATCAGAGGCTTATAGTACAATGTGTTTAGCCCATCCAGATAGCATGAAAATGTATTAAGACGTTTAGAAGAGTTTCAAGTAGTCAAGGATAAAAAAAGACATAGTAGACTTTGTTTCTAAATGTTTGGTATTTCAACAAGTTAAAACAAAACATCAGAGACCATTTGGGTTACTGCATCTTTTGAGTATTCCAAAGGGAAATAAAAAGACGTATCTATGGATATAATCTTAGGTCTTCTTAAAGTTTAGAAAGGATATGATAGTATTTTGGTGATTATGGACAGATTAAGTAAGTTAGCTAATTTTCTACTTATCCAGTAAAACATGACTACAAATTAGTTAGGGGAGTTATATATTAAAGAGATTGTTAAACTTCATGGGGTTCTTAGAGCTATTGTAATAGACAAAGACTCTTAAGTTCTTATCAGCTTTCTAGGGTAGTTTGTAAAGATCATTGGGTACTAGATTACAGTTCAATTTAGCATATCACACTCAAACTGATGGTTAGACTGAAAGAGTAAATCAGATTCTGAAATATATGTTAAGAGCCTATTATATAGAATTTCAGACCAGTTGGGTAGAATTGCTTCTTCTAATAGAATTTACAAATAATAACAGTTATCAGACAGTTATTCACATGGCTCCATTTGAGGCTTCATATAGTTAAAGATATAGGTCTCTTTTCCACTAGGATGAGATTAAAAAGAAAGATTTTTTAGAGATTGTAGTAGGTCTAGAGATGACTTATAGAATGATTCAACAAATCAAGGTTATCAAGCAGAGAATAAAACAAGTCTAAAATCGATAGAAAAGTTATACTGATTTAAGACGTAAAGAGATAGAGTTTCAAGTAGGTAATAAGGTATTCTTAAGAGTTGTTCCTTACAGACAAATTCTAAGGTTTGGCAAGAGAGGAAAATTAGTACCCAAATTTATTAGCCCCTATGAGGTGTTGGAGTGAATTGGAAAAGTAACTTATAGACTTGTTTTGCCAACAAATATGGAAAGAATCCACAATATCTTTCATATGTCTCAATTGGGAAAATATGATAGGGACCAATCACATGTGCTTCAATTTTCATATGTAGATCTGGCAGATAATCTAAGTTATTAGGAAAAGTTAGTTCAGATTTTGGATTAAGGGGTTAAGATCCTTAGAAATAAGTAAATTTGTTTAGTGAAGATGTCATGGAGAAATTAAAAGGTGGAGGAAGCTGTTTGAAAGGTTGAGTCTAAGATCTGAGATAGGTTTCTAAAGTTATTTTCATGTAAATTTCGAGGATGAAATTTTTACAAGAGGGGAGGAATGTAATATCTCATAATTAGAAATTTCTTTTAGGCTAGAAATTTGGGGTTAAAAGTAAAAATTTATGATAGAATTAGGTATAGTATTTTGGATTTACTATTTTCACTCCTCGAGTTTGAGTGTTTATATAATGCTTTTTGTCAATCACTGTCTAAGGTGTATAGTTATAAGTTTTCGCATTTAGGTGTTATTCAATATACTATTTTGGTTTATAATTTGGACTTTACCGATTGACAATTTTCAAATTTCAGATAACAATTAGCCAATTTAAGGTTTACGTATTTCAATTTGTTTTGTTAATGTTTCCAATTTACGATTCAAGTTTATGGGGTTTATGGTTTACATTTTATAGTTAGCAGCTTACATATAACATTTTAGGGTTTATGTTATACATTTTAGAATTTGCATAATATGCTTTTCATTTTTCAAGAATTATTTTTTACGTTTTACATATTAAAGTTTTCGTTAAACTATTTAGGTTTTACATTTTATATTTTATGATATACACTATAGGTTTTACATTGTACAGTTTAGGTTATACAGTTTAAAATTTACGTTATATTGTTTAATTTTTGTGTTTCACTGTTTAGATTATATAATTTATAATTCAAATTAACTACTAATTTAACTAGTAATATATCTATCAATCTAAACCTTAGATATGACAAATTTCATAAAACTTTCACCAAAATATCAATATTTCAACATTCAACAAATATGTATGATAAATCTTATATTAACTTTACCAATATATCAATATATCAACATCTATGATAAATTTTGTTAAACCCTATATATTCCACATTTATGTCACTTATGCCCCTACCCACTTTAAATATAACAAAAATTAAATTTTTACTTTAGATAAATATAAACATCTAGACTTATGAACTTGTTTCTATATTATTGAATGTGTAATGTTAGAGTTCGATATAAGAAAAATATGAGAGAATTCTGAGAGAAATGTGTTTTTCAATAATATGTAATGGTGTTTTTATATAGAAAAATACGAGATGGTAAGGGTAATATAAATATTTTCATAAAATTTTAGTCATTTTCATTGTCATTTTCATTTGACCCCATTACTAGAAAGCTCTCACCCTACTAAAAAATTACTGAAATCCCCCCTAAAACTATTTCTCCTAGCTATATAAAACTTTTGAAATCTTTAAATCAAAACCTTACATCACCACACATATTTTACACGTTTTGGGACCATATCACACGTGGTGACCCTAAACACACTTTCGATGATTTCATCACCTCCATTCTACACTTTTGCATCTACAAATCATTTCACCTTATTTTCTCAAACGTCATATAACATCATTTTACCTCTACTTATTATCAAATTTCAAAAATAATGATTCATTTTAGAAGAAAGCTTTTGACTCAGAATTTCAACCCAGTCTACTAAGTAAATCCACATGAAATAACAACATTTCTTATAGTATATTAGTTAAAACTCTTAAATCACCTTAAATTAGAACATTTTATGTTAGTTTTGTTGCCAAAATAAGTTAGAAATACCTTAAATCGTTGATGAGATTCATTTAGCTTACCACACGTATTTTCCTCTACCACACATATTTTCATCTTGTATTCATTTTGTTCACTTGTACTCTTTCAATTAATCAATCAATTCGATGACTACATATGATGTGTTTGTAATGCAGTCTAGACACATGAATTTTTTTAATGAATTTGCAAAGACAAATTTTAATTGCATAATTTTATTTTTAAAATTCTAATTTTGGTTACTAAAATTTCAATTCCCTCTAATTTTGATTATTTTAGTTAAGCTAGCGACTTATTCTCACCTAAAGTTTTCCTAAATAACAAACATTCACCCCAAAACTTTTAAAAAGTCAAATACTTACTCGTTGACCAAAGTCAACGATTAATTTTAACAATCAACAGTTAAATTTAAATAGTTAAAGAGATATCTTTATCTTTTTAAATACAAATTTAAAAAATAAAAAAATTAATTTTATAAAAATAATTAAAATATAATATAATATTAAAATAGAATTAAAATTTTCAAAAATTAATAAATTACTAAAAAATTATAAAAATTAAGAAACACAAAAAATTAAATTAAATTTAAAAAAAGGAGCTACCATCCGACAACGTCATTAATGGCGATAGTCACCATAAACCTAACCAAATTGAAAAAAATGACCATTTGATTCGAATAACAATCGGATGTGATCACTTTAATGATTGAAGCAGTCTAGCCACCTCAGCCATTGAGGGGGCCAAATGTAGGACCCGCCGCCACGAGTACCCCTACTGTTGAATAATACTGGGGAGCTTTTATTAATAATTTGAAAACTCAGGTACCCAAGACGGGAATCCTACAAAAATAAATAAAACTGTTTCTGCTATACATTCTGAATACACATGCGGAAGCTGAACTGAAATACATAAACTGAAATATACATTGTCTTTCTGTACAATGGGCCCAATGGCCTTCATCATTTATATATGAAATGTTCTGTACATCTGGTTAAATAAACATTTACAAAATGACCACACAGGTCCAAAACTGATATATACATACTGAGATCGTGGTGTGGGCCCTCTCCTGTCAGCCTCGATCCACCTGCTCCTCGGAAACAGCACGAACACCTGAAAAAGGATGAAGAAGGAGGGGGATGAGTGATAAAGATCACCCAGTAAGCGCTCTTTACTTCCCTCAACCCAAGTAAGCACAAACAATCATAAACATACCTGGCCTCGGCCCTATTCATACATCTATGTGCTTGCTAGAATCTGAAACTGCTTTACTGATTATCATTCATTCACTAATATAATTATTATTCATGTCATGATGTGTATGTCATGTCATGCAACTGAAAATACTATGGATGCATACATCTAAATACCCCTATCTGTATGTACCCGAAGGTACCTGCTGTACTGATCGGACTTGGTGAATAATAACTGCTGGATGATCTAACTGGTGTCAGAAGGCTAAAACTAAAATGCTGCTGAACATTCTGACTGGTGTCAGAAAGCTGAATCCCACAGATGCCCCCTCAAGTTCACCCTATACTCTGACCCGTACATCAGGTTCTGAAAATTGAATACTGTTGAATTCGGATCCCTCGATCCTTTTTGAAGCTACATGTCATGCTATGATATGCATATGCAACTTTATTAACTGAATTCATGCTTATCTGAAGCATTTTAATCATTAAGTGAATTTCTCATGCTTTATTATCATTTTTCTTTTCTTTTTCTGAAAATCAACTGATGCACGGGCGTGTGGGGCAAAACACATGGGCGTGCATGCCTCACACACGGGCGTGCATGCCTCACACACGGGCGTGCATGGCTAAGGCACACGGGCGTGTGCCTGGATGCATGGGACCGTGCATCGGTCGTGTGTCCAACCGTGCAAGCTACTGGAATTCTGGACAAATTCATGAAGAAAACTCACACACGGGCGTGTGTCTAGCCTTTCTGCCCTTGCACACAGCGTGCACACGGGCGTGTGTTCTGGAAAACAAAGGCACACGGTCGTGCCAAGCAGGAACACGGTCGTGTGTCTTGTTCTTCAACAAGAACACCGCCTGGAAAATGTAAAATTCTCATCCATTTCTCAATCAATCACCAATTCACTTCAAATGCACATTCCTAACACTTCATATAACACAATTCAAGTAGCAAATGCAACATGCATCAATCACCCATCATTCCACCATGAAAGCTTCTTCTTTCTCTCACTAAAACACACACACCAACACATGCATGCTTCAAGGGTGGAAATTTATCATCAAAATCAACATGCAATAGCTTATAAACATTCCCAACATACATCAACATACAACTAACTCATCCAAGCATCAAAATTCACAAAACAAGCTAGGAAATTGCGAGGAAAAGTAAGCGAGCACTTACCTCACGCCATTGCCTCTGAAAGCTTTCTTTCGAACTAATCTCTTTGCTCTCTCGTCGGATTGGGAGCTACGGGAGGCTGGATCTCCTCTCTAATGATAGGAGCTACTGAAACAAGAGAGAAAATGGCTGAAGAAATGAAGTTAGGTGAGAAAATGTCTACTTTCTCTCGGCTCTCTTTTTATACTATGCTATGCACGGGCGTGCATTAAAGGTGCACGAGCGTGCACAAAGGAAAATGGACTTAATCCATTTCTCGCTCACTCGTCTGATCGAATCCTTCTGAAAGGACTCACACGAAAGCCACACAGGCTCCAAAAACTTACTGGACTCCTAATCTATTCCTAGATTCCGCTTCTACCCTCAAAACTCTTCTCCTAAGGGCTTTTTCTAACCTGGGATGCTATACCAAATCTAACTGCAAATCAAATTAGATGATTATTTTTAACTATATAGTTATGTTTACGATTATTATTATCGCCGACGGTGATGACTTTTTTTAGAATTATTTTACTTTTTATAGTTATTATTATTATATTAATATTATTTTATATTAAAATTTGTTTTAATATTAATATTATTTGTATATTTTTTGGTAAATAAAGAATTAAATTAAGTAAGAAACAAAACAACTTAAGCTCAACTAACCGCAGTTAGCTAGTAACCAAACCAAGCAACAAACCTCTAAACAACCCTAAAGCCCTTTTTCGCGAGCTTAGCTAAGCTTCTACAAAGATAGAGTGTAAGAGAATCCAAAGACCAACCTAAACAAAAGGCAATGCAATGGTTGGTATCTATAAAATTGTCAAAAAAGAAGCCAAAATTTCTTATACAAAATACTACTCCAAGAGTCTTTCTTTAGATATAAACCTTGTCTAAACCCAAAAAGCTGACTTTACCATTCTTTAGTTTCGTACTTGGCCAAAAAACAACATCACAATCACTCGCCATACCTTGACCAAACATATGCATGTATAAGTAGCATTTGCTAATTTGATAACCATCCAAGGTACTATTAATATGGTTGAAAAGGATCATCGAACCTAAAACATATAACCTATCACACCTATAGAGAGCATAAGTAAACTCATAAAAAAGAGAAATAGGTTCCAAGAACCCTTGTCAAAATAGCCTTGAGAGGAAGCTGAGAACCAAAGTAATATGTAACCAAGAAGCAACCCTTCAAGTCACATAGATTATGTTTATGCTTTGTATACAACCAAGTATCAATCAATCTAGTATCCATTCTTTTAGGTGAAAGCCTTGCAAAGTAGCCTGGACGTAGAGGATAAAAATGGCCTTAAACTCTTCCAAAAACTACCTTAAAACACTAGTCAATTAATTGCTCAAACTTGGGAAAAAGTCAACCTAACTTGGATTTTTTCCCTAGAGTTTACTATTTATAAGAATAGTAATCATAAATAGTAAACCTAGATTCCTAGGTTTCAAGCCCACAAAATAAGGCTAAAATGTTGTTCGATAATAGATCTTCAACTTCCTATGTGTGTAACTACGTTGGTTCCAAGTGATAGAGATCCAAAAATAAAGAAACACTATGAATATTATTGTTTTAGCGTCCAATCACCATATCCAATTTTTATTCCTTGCCTTAGGCCTTTTACTTTCTATGTTACTCCTTCTAGTCAATGTGATCAATCTTTACTCTTTGTGATATAGAACCTATGAAGGGTCATCATACTAATTGCCATAGAAATGAAGAGACGAACTAATAAGTGAAAAAAGTTATTCCTTATAACCACGAAAGTGATATGTATAACTTGTAAAACAATACACATGCTAGTATAATGTCTCTCTTATTTTTCATTCTTGAATCATTCCTTACAAAAACTAGCCATATGAATTGTGTCACTCATCAAGTAATAAGGAACTCCATTCTTGACTTAACAAAACCCCAAGACACAAGGCATTTAACCACCAGCCTCACCCTAAACGAAGGACACGTGGTGATTTAAAAGTCCACAGCCCTTAATCCTCACAACTTGGTGTCAAATGGCATTCCAATAGCCCTCTAAAAATCCAATAATAATAAAGTCCATATTCATACAAGTTTAAGCAAAATTTCAAGCAAAAACAACTCCAAAGTTTATCACAACTTCATTCAACTTCCAGTGCCTTAACATTTCAATAATAAACCTTACTCATCCAATACAAGGAAAGGTAGGAAGATGAAGTTCAAGTCATAACATAAATTGTAATACTTACTTGATAAAGTTTTATAAGAAATTGCACTCAAGCTTAAAAGATAAATATCTACCCACTTAAGATTAATCCAAGCCTAAAGATGCCTTAATTCAAGTTTAAAGGAAATTTCCATCGACTTACTAACTTGAATCTGTACCACCAATTCTATCTCGCAACTAGAATTGGATAAAAAAAATGGAAATAAACATAAGAACCAGCAAGTTATAAGTTCAAGGAGAAAAGCACATGGCTTTCAAAAGTTTTATAAATTCATCAAAAGTCCTTTACAATAAGTTTAAGTTGCCATTATATAGGCATGTTACAAGCCATGGTTAAAAACTAACTTTAGTTACCTAAATTAGAATATAATTTGTTTGAATAAAATAAAATGAAAAAGACAAGATTCAAAGATATTTAAAATTACCTAAAAACTAATTACAATATATAATAAAAATATAAACATATATAATATATTATAAATTCCATGCTTGTATTTTCCCTTGATTAGATTGCTTTGCTTAATCTTCAACTTGGATGCTTGATCTTGAATTTGAAGTTTAATTGCAGTTGGATGTTGTTGAAAATCATTAGAAACTCAAAGACTTCAAACGGTGTCATTGGAGAAGTTTAGAGGCCAAAGCATGCAAAACTAGCTTGAAAATGCAAGAAATTTGCACACAAGGTAGAACCTTGGCACTGCCACAGCAAGGGATAGATGCATGGCACTACGACACCATATCATAATGTGCAAGTGTGCACACAGGAGATAAGGCAAGCGGGCATAGAAATGTATGGGCACTGGGCCACATAAATGTAATGACCCAAGGGTAAAATTGTCTTTTAAGGCTTAAAATCAAAATTAAAGATGAGATTTCTTAATAGAAAATAGAGTTTAGAGGGTTTAAAGGTAAAATAATCATTTAGAAACTACATGTGTCTTGTACATGGGTATTCTTCAGAGAATATTCCATATATAGAGCAAAAACAGAAAAAATCTGAGATTTTCTTTGGACACATGACCGTGCATTGTATTATTTAGCCACATATACTTTTTATTTTTAGATTTATACAGTTCCAAGCTTTCATCTTTTTTCTCTCCTTTTCCCCAGTAAACCCTAGAGCTATAGAAAAAGATCAATTAGCAGCCCAACATTAGCTTTAAGATTCATAGCCTATTAGAAAGAGCGATTCAATAACCATAGCTAAAGGTAAGTGTTCTCTTACCTCTTTCACCTTGTTTCATAGCATGTTTTCTTTATTATTTGAGTTGAATGACATTGGTTATTTGTTATGATGCTTATTGAGCTTGTTTGATTATAAAATGAGGATTTCGAGGTAGATTAAATCGTTGATTTCATGAAAATATGTTTATATCTCTGTGTACATGTGTTTTTTGCCTTATTTTAAGAAATATGGCTTGGCTAGGATGACTTTGATGAGATTGAGGATTATATTTGTGATATGTTGAGGCCTTGAGTGTATGAATCCATTTGGTTGAGATTTGGAAATGTTTGGATAGAAAATAGCTGGTATATCTAGGTTTCTAGATCAATAATGTAGAGATTGTAAGCATAACACGAGCAAGCCATTTACCATTAACCAAAATTCAATCAAGTTTGCAAGCAATTCTCTGATACCCTTCGTTTATGTTACTCCATGTCATGTAAAGGCCAACGAGTCTTACATTATCAATGTGAGCTCTGTTACAACAATAATTAAATTCTTTATCACATTCACTCCACTAATTCAATCTTCTAATCTTCTCATCCTCCTTCCTTATAGCATTAAAGTCCCTCATAATCACCCAGGGATTATTTTTGGTGTTACTACTAATCCTAATAATGTCTACCTATATACTTATTCTCTCAATGTACCTATTTGCACCATAAATAACCATAACAAAAAATTTAACCCCATACGAGATGGTCTCAATCTCACAATGAATTAATTATTCTTTTTGTTCAGTCATCTAAACTCTAATGTTATTAGTATTCCACAAAACCCAAATACAACCTCTTTGACACGAGTTATAGTTATCAATCCATTGTCAACTATCATAAATATTTCTTTTAACACTTTCACTGTTATTCTCTCTCACTTTAGTCTCTAAAATAATTAAGAAGTCAAACGAGTTATTCCTAATAAGTTTTATACTCTCCTTTTGTTTTAACGGGCCATTTAAAACCCTAATATTATAAGACGCAAGATTAATGATTTATCTTGATAGAATGGGACTTACTTCCTCTTTTTTTCTTATTCTTCTTTTCGCTTCTCTTTTGATCATTCTTAAATCCCAAGTGCTTGATCTCCATTTTTATAAAATCCTAAGGTTAGAATAGTTTTTCTAAGTCCTAATTATGGTTAAAAGAGAGATTTTATAGCCTAAAATTAGACTTACTTGAGTTTTGAAATAGTCCTTTTTAGAGGCTTTATTTATGCCTTGTGAGGCAAGCATGACCGTGCATCCTATGAACACATGATTGTATGTATTTGTCATTATACATGCCTATGCATCTCTTACTTTACGCTCGTACATGTCTACTAGTATATACAATGGATTTTTCTGTCTCCCTTTTCGGATTAGATTTCCCCATTCTTTTTTTCCTTTTTCTCTTCAACTAACCCTAACTAATTTGTTAGAAAGAGAAGCCAATTTTTGGTAGCCAATCAAGCCAAAATTCAATCAAAGTTTAGAGATTGAAGCCATTAGCAGCTCCAAGTAAGTATTTGCTTACCTTTTTTCTGGTTCCTTAGTATGTAACTTCTTGAATGAGTCCAATTAGTGGTTTAACATGTTTTTAGTTTAATAAGCATGATTTTCAGATGATGATGTTGAGATAAGAGAGAAATTCTGATATAAAAGCATGCTTAGATTTCTTAATGGCTAAGTTGTGTGTATTAGAGATTTGAAGCGTGTTAGGCTATAGTTTCGCCATTATTGAAGGGGAAAATATGTTTATAGTAGAGTATTTTGCATGTGTATATGCTAGAAAAATTTTAATTTAAGATTGATGAAGATTTGAGTTGAGTTTGGTTTGGATTCTACATGTTTCAATTGAAGTTGTCAAAACAGAGCAAAACGTATAACTATGCACCCGATGGACGCATGGTCATGTAGTCATGCTTTTAGCAAGATCATGGTCATTTACATGAAACGTACATGACTAGTGTTATGAAGGGTCACAACTGTGCAAGGTGTGTCACAATCGTATGCATGTGAAAACCCAATAATAAGCAAGAAATCACAAAAACTCACACGTTTAGATGTAAAGCCTGACACATAATCGTGCATATCATGCATGATCATGCATTTGAGGGTACACACTCATGCCTTTAGTGAAAATAGCAAATTTAAAGTAGAACTTCTAAAATAAGAAAATAGAAAAAAAAAGTAAAGCAACAATAAGCAATAGAAAAGAATGGAACAGACAAGAAAAAAATACTTTTCCATAATCACACCTTTAAACTCATATGAGTATGAGAAACTTCACAATAGTTCAAAAACATCTTAGTAATCAATATATTATGATCATAAAACAAAAATGGAAATAAGAAATAGTAATAAAAACTATTATATAAACATGTAGAACGGAAAACTAGCAAATATATATAACAAAACACAAAATAGTTTACACAAAACTTATTAGCTAGTTTAATAACTTACAAAACCAAAACTTTAGTATGAAATACCACTGAACAGTATTATAATAGCTATTCAATTTAATAGACAGTAAGTAGAAAAGAAGAAATAATAAAATTACATGTATGATATGCATTATGTAATATCCCAAGGTTAGAATAGTCTTTTAGGCTAGAAATTAAAGTTAAAAATAAGATTTTATAACAGAAAATGGAGTTAAGAGGGTTCAAAGGTAAAATAGTCATTTAAAAGCTATAAGTGACATGTACATGAGTATTCTAGGGAGAATATTCTATGTATGACATGAGAAGAGAAAGAAAATCTGAAATTTCTTTGACACACGACTGTATGCTTTAGGCGCACGACTGTGCATCATAATGTACTGCCATATATACTTTTATTTTCTTGTATTTACGTATTTTATCAGTTTTTCTTCTTTTCCTTCCTCAGTGAATCCTAGAATAGCTATTGAGAGTAATCAACTAGCAATCGTTAATCAGATTAGAGAGCCTAAACCAGTTAGAGAAAGAGATTCAACAGCTATGGCAAGAGGTAAGTGTTTCCTTACCTTTTTCACTGTGATTTATTATATGTTTCTTTTGTGTGTTTGAGTTATGGTTATGTTGCTAGATGTTGATGCTTGTTTGGCTTGCTAAAGTATTAAGATAGTGATTTAGAAACTGGTTAATAGATGATTTCCTTAGAATATGCCTATACGTCTGTGTATATGTGTTTTGGTGCCTTATTCTGAGAAATAAGATGTATTTAGCATGATTTCGATAAGTTGCATAGGTTAGATATGCTTATGATAAATGTATTGAGCTTATAAGATTATTTGATTGAGAAATTATGTTGGGGATTTTAGGTTTCCAGATGCAATATTACAAAAATTAAGTTAAAAACGCAATCATGTACCCATATATGTATGACCATGCATGTAGTCCGGTATGCTTGGAAAACCTAGAGGCACAACCATGTGAGTGATAGCATGACTGTATGCTCATTCCCAATTTTACACAACCATGTAGGTAGGACACGAGAGTGTTATTTTAGCTGTTATATGTTTGTGCAATGGTAGTATATCCCATGTAACTTTATGTATGATTATGTGTGTCACATAATACGCCGGTGTAGTTAACTAAGGATTTATAAGAAATTCATAGACGCTAGCACTATCAATGCATGACTTCACACAAAACCTTGTGCACTTTATACACGATCGTATGTTAAGATTACATGACCATGCACCATGACAAAAGCATAGAACAAGTTATAAAATATTTCTAAGCTACTTTTAAGCATATAAAACTCAATAAAGTCAAAAGAAAATATAATATCATGTATGAATAACATCTTTTAACATGACATGCCATATTAGTGATTTTAAAAAATGATCTCATGATCCAATAGCATGTTTTAAAGTATAAAATATTTGATATTCCAAACATCAGTTAAGGATAAATACGAGGGGACACTTATGAGTTCGCACACCCGTTGGAGAGGGAAACTAGCATTTGTCAAAGAGGACATGGTCATTGACCAAGCTTGTTAGAGAGAGTGTTAGTTGTGCATTAATAGATTTTAATATGATAGAACTCATATGATCAGGTTGTCGAACCCTTGTATTCATCAATTTGGCCAATATAGTAGTTATTTTCAAATATAGTATTTTCATATTCAACTCTCATGTATTTACTATATGTATATATTCAGGATTTTCATATCATAGCTATTATTTTTAAAAAGTGATTGCGAAAAAATAAGCTTAAGGGCAAACCTTTATAATTATTCAGCATTGACATGACATCAGCATAATCATATCATGTCATATAGAGTATCTCATGAGAATTAGCACCAAATAAAGACAAAGATATAACAAATACCAAAAGCATTGCAAAAAAAGAAAACAAAGAGAATATTAAGTTACAAATGTCGTGACAATCTATAAAAAGCGATTAATCTAGAAACTTGCTTATGTTAGAAATAGGAAATGCTTACTAGATAATTTTATCACTTACTCTTTATTGTTTTTTTCTTTACAGGTCAGTGAATCTTAAGGCTAAGTTGGAGACGAGAAGGTTATGAGTTTTTAGGATACTTTTTATGATAGATGGCATGTTAATGGCTCACATACTATTGTATAGTTTATAATCATGTATATGTTTATACTATGTATAGTTTATAAAGATTATATGTAGAGTATGCTTTATAAAAGAAGAAATTTAGAAATTTCATTATAGTAATTGTATTTTATCTATATTATTACCTCTATTTCATATTTAAAGCTTCCACATGCAAAATTTCTAATTCAACAGCAGTTTTAACTATAGAGATTCCTATTATAAGTTGATGATGATTAATATAATAATAATAAAAAAAAATAGTAGTATACAATGACCTAGAGTAGAGACTCTTACTTATTACATGACATGATATGTCGAAGCAATGTTTTCAGAAAATGGATCAAATAATCCATATACATTAGTTTTCAGCATTTAAGCCCGATATTTGGGTTAGATATTAAGGGCAAATACAAAGAGGGATTTATGAAATTTTAACTTTTTGATTGCGATTGGATTGATTAGATTTCACTTTACTGATTTAATGACTAGTATAGTAGGATTTTTTAGCTTACTAGCACTTTGTTGGTCTGGTTCAACCAACATGACCAAGATATTGAATCTTTGTGTTTATCAGTCTGATTAATATAGTAGGTATCTTCAAATAAATGAAGATTTTATAAACAGTTTTAATTCAATTTTTTAATATATTAGGATCTTCAAATCTTAACAATAGTATTTTCAAAAAAATATTTTTAGTAAACGGACCTAAAGGCAAATACATGTTTTTCAGTGTACTTCATACCATAATATGACATAACATGACATGAATCAATACACAGATAATAAATGAAGAAACATATAAGAAAAGAGAGATAAAACTACACAATATGAATTATCTACAGAAACATAAAAGACTTTAGCTAAGGCCTAAAAGAACTCAAAAGTACTCTAAACCTCGGAAACTAATACAAAAAGAAAATAGGATATTGAATATCAGCAAGAGAACTCAATGAGTTAAGTTGTATCAATTTAGATTCCTTTCACGCTAAGTCGTATACGTATACTCATATATGTAATTACGATGAGGTGTGAAGCAGAATTTGAGTAGTAAGATAAGCTAGAGAAGAAGAAGTTATTAGACTAGTCAAGAACTTGGTTAAGTTCTTTAGTTTAGTAGCTAGTTAATTAAGTTAGAATGCTTAGAGTCTTGTGAATAATCACAAGTTGGTCTCATTATAGAGATAAGAGATACTTACTAGGTGATTTCATTACTCATCCTCCTCAATTTCTTTTATTGTAGGTAAGTGTTTTGGGGAGTTGAGCTTGGAGTCTGAGATAGCTATAAAGTAAGACATGGATTGGGCAAGCCTTCGTCTGTATTTTAGTATTTGAATACATATGTACTTATATATATATATATATATTTAGTTTTAACAGATAGCATGTTGGCTTGCATGTTTTGTATTACTCATGTATGAGATGTACAATATCATATACGTTTCTAATATTACTAAATTAGTTATATAGCATGAGTTTTCTTTAGGATATTATACAGTAGGTTTTCAGCATTCTACCACATACATCATTTCTAGCTTCCACGTGCATGTTTTCAGTTAGTTAGTCAAAATGGGACTCATGTTATATATTAAGAATATATTTCAGTTATATAAGGGTGTATATATATATATATATATATGTGTGTGTGTGTGTGTGTGTGTGTGTGTGTGTGTGTGTGTGTGTGTGTGAAAAAAAAATCTATGTATTTATAGTCTACAATAATATATAGTAGCAGGTGTCAATTTTATCGACCATGATAGTTTTGCCAACTCTTCAATCCTATCATCTTTAGTTTCATGCTCAACATTATCATATGCCTCGTTGGTGTTTAAAATAGCTTATCCTACCATATCCTTAAGAGTAGAAACGCTTATTTGTAATTCTGGCATCATACTAGATCTCGCTTCAATTTCTACTTTTGAAGAGGGAAGTTCCTTCTTAAGGTGATCAAACTTCTTTCCTTTAACATTGATTACGCCATCCACAATTTGGATATTATTTAAATCTCTTTCTTTAGTTTTCCCTAATATGTAAAATATGTTGCCTCTATTCGTTAAAAAGATATTTCCACTCTTTTTCCCTGTATTACGAGTTACTTTCTCCTTCCCATCAATACTATTGTTGTTGCCACCATCAATACTTCATTCTTTAATGATCTCTCGTCCTTGTTCATTCCCTATTGGCCTATATAGTCTTATGCCTTTCTCGGAACATCATTCTTTTGATCACCTACCTTGTACTCTTTCCTTAGCATGGCCTTATAATCCATAAACTTGGCATGTAACAGGCCTCTATGTACAGTCAACCTTCAACTTCATAATTTTCCCATTTGGAAGCTTGATATCCCACGAATCTAAGAACACCTTATCAAGCTTCATTTTTACATTAATTTGTTTAAAGTCCAATCAAGTTCCTTATTTTATCATGGTATCAAGACTTAAAGGCTACCCAATACCATTGGTAATATAGCTAAAGCCCTTCGAATTCTAAAATTACAAGGGGATCCAAAGATTCTAACCAAAACAACAATTGTTTTTATCTCCTATGCTAACATAGTAACATGTCATGTCCATTTTCTAATGAAAAATGGCTAGCCATTTATATACCAAGGATCACTATTAAGGGCCTTGTCTAAGTCATCAATGTAAACCCCTCCCTAAAGTCGAGTTACTTCTAAGGAAAAATAACAAGAGTTTTCTCAGAAATAACATCACTCAGAAGAAAATTTCTCATTATCCTGTTTATAATAATCATAGAAAACACTCTTAATCAGTCCATCATAATTTACCAATCCGACCGAATGAATGAATTTACACAACACCACTATTAATAGAAATAAAATATAATCCATTGTTTACTATGATTACATTAGCAAAAGATGTAAGGGTGTTTTCTAAATGATATATGTTACATACAACTTAAATGTCATAAACTTATATATAACATATAAAGATATCTACAATATCTCGAAAACCCAAATGATTGCCTTCTAATTTTAACAAAGAAGCATGTCATGCTAATGCCCATGTCGTGGCTCTCCCTGACCGCTACTCAATGAGTACCTCCAAAATAGATGAAATTTAACAAGATAAGCGTTAATGGCTCAGTCAGTAAATCAGATTGGCTATGTTTTTATCCTTATTAAATCTCGCTTCGTCTTTATAAAATCTTCCCTTTGATATAACATCATAAATATGTATGTATGATAAATGACATGCATGTCATAATGCATACTTAATACACTTTACAATATTCTTGTATAACTTTAAAACAAGTGTTTTTGAACTTATTATTTCTTTCGGAAAAACTCTTTCTGCTTACCAGTTGGAATAAACTAAAGCATGAATTCAGAACTTTGGCCATATGAGCAACATAACTGTTTGGATACAATCCTTAGCTTACATACATACTGAACGAATTATACAATATATCTGAATCTAAAGTTGCTCCCTTTTGGCGATGTGCATGTAAAGGTACTAATCATAAGTTCCTCATTGCAACAATCTATTGAAAAACTGCTTTATAAATTACATATTTTTTATGCATTTTCATTAACTATAAACTTAAGTTTATAAATATAATTTGTGTGAAAAACTTAAGTTCATAAATAAGAAAATGTTTTTCTATAAATGTTTACTGACTCATTAAGTCATGAAAAAGTATGTACACGCATGTCTATACAATGTTATACTCCTTTCTTAGCTGTTATGCATTCATTTAATCTTTTTATCAGATTTATTTTGCTTAATATTTTCTTATCTGCTAAACATCCTCGTACATTATTAATACAAAGATAAAAGTGAGATTTAGTAAGATATGGCTTATATTAATTCACTACCATTACTAACTTTTCGGTTACCATGACCTAATATTTATCATTTAAACTTACTAAAAATAAATTAAACCACACTATCTTAACAAATACCAACTAATCACAACACGTATAGCATCCCAAGATTAGAAATGCCTTTTAGGCTAGAGTTTGGGGTTAGATGTGAGAATTAGTAATAAATTTGGAGTTAGAAAATTTTAAGGGTGAGTTAGTAAGTTTTCAGAGCTAGTGTGACCTGCGTATGATTCTCCTTGGGAGGTTTCTTTCATGCAAAGCACGGAAAATAAAGTTTATTTATTTTCTCTTGTCCATGACAGTGCATCTTGTGATGCACTCCTGTGCATGCTTGTAGGAAGAGAGAGATGATGGGTTTAAAACCTTTTTCACCTGCCCTTATCCATTTTTATTCAAGTTTTCATCTTATTTTCAGAGAATCCCAATCTTAAGGGTGTGAATTTACAACTAGAAGCTCTAAATCCAGCAAGAGAATAAAAGATTCAGTAGAGAGAGAGAGAGAGATTAGAACAATCATGGCAAGAGGTAAGCATTTTCTTGCCTCTTCCTTAAGTTTCCTAACATGAGTTTGATAGTTGATGAGGTATGTCTTTGTTTCAAGCATGCTTTGTGATTTATATGTTTTAATCATATGTTGTTATGATGAGGATGAAGTGATTATGATGACAATTCCTACCTGTGGACATGCTTGATGAGTATATGTGTGGTTATGTGTTTAAATGGTGTTTTAGATGCTTGATTATAATGTGTTGTGTTATTGATGAAATTGGTTAATGTTTATGTATTATTTGAAGTGTTGGAAATGTATGAATTGGTTGATTACAGATTTGTTAAGCCTTAGACGGGGTTTTACAAGTTTTAGGCATGAATTTGCTGAAACATAGCAGGACACACGCTTGTGCCCCCATAAACGTATATCTGTGCACCCTTGTAATTGTAGGGTCATGCATGTGTGCACGAATTGTGCATGACTAGAATTTTAGAGAGGCACAACTGTGTGCCTGAGGGTCACGGTCGTGCACTTACATTTAAGAGGAATAGAACAGACATTCCAGAACCTAGCACAACCGGGCTGCACGGTTGGCACACGGCCTGTGCATCTTCATGCACGACCGTGCGTCCCAGCATACATGCCCGTGGTTAAGTAGAAGTTGAGAAAATGAATTAAAATGAATCGTTAAGCATGGGGAACCTATTATAACAGTCATAAAGCATTATAACAAGATAAAATAAGATAAAATGGTGCATCATGAGCATACCATAGCATGACATGCCAAAGTATTTTCAGAAAAAGGATCAAGGGATCCACATGCATTAATTTTTTAGCATTCAGAGTCCGATATCTGGGTTAGTAGTAAGGGTGAACTCGATAGGACATTTGTGGGATTTCAGCTTTCTGACTACGATCAGATTGGTTTATTTTCAGCTTACTGGTCCAAGGACTGGTATGGTATACTTCAGCTTACTGGTATTTTATTAGTCTGATTCAGCCCACATGATGGAGATGTCGAATCCTTGCGTTCATCAGTCTAATCAACATAATAGGTATCTTCGGATACATAGAGTATCAGTAGTGATTTTTAGAAAGTTGGCCCAATGATCCATAGCATATTTCAGCATAGCTTTATACCATGACATAACATTCCATAGCATGAAACAAGATATATGTCGAGTAATAAGTAATGGAAAACATAAGTAGTTGAGGTATATATCCAGCTTAGTAGCTTGTTTGGGTTGAGGGAAGTAGGAAATACTTACTGGGTAGTTTTATCACTCACTCCTTCATTTCTTCCTTTCTTACAGGTATGTCGGTTGTTACTGGCGAGGTTCAGGCGAATCATAGTTGATGAGAAGAGGCTTCAGCTTGTTTCAGATGGCCTGGTGAGATTTTTTTTGCATGTATTTAGATACAATGTGTGTGTGTGTGTGTGTATATATATATACATATATATATATATATGAGTTTCTTTTTAGCCCACCATTGAGTTATAAAATGTTTTCAGCCTTCCGCATGTATGTGTTTTAATGTTAGCAGCAGCTTTCTCGTAAAATTCTTGCTATGTATATCAACTTTCCAGTATGAAATCTTTTGGTTGTCTTTGTTATATTCCTCGGGTCAAGAGAAACAAATAAGATAAGATAGCTTCAGAGCCAAGGGAGAGTGTTGATTGAGATGACTCATGAAGCTACATTTAAAATAAAAAGATAATATATTTTAAATGTAGCTTCATGAGTCATCTCAATCAACACTTAAAATGGTTGTCTTTGTTATATTCCTCAAGTCAAGAGAAACAAATGGGATAAGATAGCTTCAGAGCCAAAGAGGAGTGTTGATTGAGATGACTCATGAAGTTACACTTAAAATGAATTATCTTTTTATTTTAAATGTAGCTTCATGAGTCACCTTAAGCAACACTCCCCCTTGGCTTTGAAGTTGTAAATGAATAAGCATAAGAACCAGTAATAGTAGTATATACAACAACGGGTCCTACAACATATGTGTGTGTGTGTGTGTGTGTGTGTGTGTGTGTATATATATATATATGTATATATATATTGCATGATTTATCAAACTCGGCTATGAAAATACCTTGAATACTTACTAATATAGCATACTAGCCTTACCACATCACCATATCCATTTTCCAAGATTGCATAACAAGTTAAGTTTCTCATCATACATACATAAACATAACAAATCAAAATTATATGTTCAATCATTTAATATCAAATTTATTCCAAATCTATTTTCTTTGTTTTCTTTTCCCATAGCCAAAATTTCCTCCTTAATTACATCAAATATTTTGTTTTTTCAAATTAATCTTATATCATCTCATCTCCATAATATTATCCATTTCTTATATTAGTAACTATCAAAACTAATAAATTATAATTTTTCCATAAAACCTAAGATGAGAAACTTATCTTTTCTAATCAAATATACTTACCTTTAAGTTTTTCCTTTCTTCTTCTTCCTTCGAATGGTTTTTCTCCTTTTAAATTTCTAATCCACCATGAAAAAATTAGAACATCACCTAATACATGAAATTTCAACAATTTTTTGTAAAATTCTTACCCTAGATGGTGACGAAAAAACTTTTCTTGAAAATCCGAGCAAATTTCTTTACAAATCTTATTGATTCCTTCCCAAAATTTGAAGAAATAAGAGAGAAGACAATAAGAGATGTTCCAACAGCAAAGAAGAAAGAAAATGGAAGAAATAAGTCACCCTTATATTTTTCTAATTGATTAATTATGCCTAATTCCAAAAATGCCCTTCATTTTTTTCATAAATTACATTTATACTTTTTATTCAATTTACTAAAAGCAACTTTTCTAGCATATAAATTACTTTATGTCATTTTTTCTCAATATCATTTTATCCCCTGAATCTTTTTAAAATGACAATTTCACCCCTAGTGTAAAAGATCGCAATTACCTTTCATCTTTTCCAATAATTTCATTTATGTTCTCATGCAATTTACCAAGAATGACCTTCTTAAACATATAAATTACTTTAGGTCCTTTTTTTTTAATGCCTGCTTTATTTCTTGAATTTTTTTAAAATGACCATTTTACCTTTAATGCAAAAAATCACTCTTTTGTACAATTTTCAAAGGAATTTATAATAAAACCATTAAAGACAATTTAGGTTAGGGATTTCTGAATATACCTGCGTAGGGGTGTGACACTTCTTCCCCCTTAAAAGAATTTTGTCTTGAAATTCAAGAAAACAACTTAGGAAAATGGTATTGCATATCGTGTTCTACATTCCATATCACTTCTTCCACTTTATGATTTCTCCATAAAACTTTTTCTAGTGGAATTTGCTTATTTCAAAACTCTTTAATTTGAAGTCCAATATTTGCATTGGTCGTTCCTCATAGACTAAGTTATCAACTAATTCAATTTCTTCTATATTTAGTATATGTGAAAGACCACTTAGGTATCTTCGAAGCAACGATATATGAAACACATAAGGCACTCTATCCATACTCGGAGGAAGTAAAAGCCTATAAGCCACTTTATCTACTTTTTCTAACACCTCGAATGGGCTAATAAATCATGATGCAAGTTTTCCTGTTATGCCAAATCTCATAACTTGCTTATAGGGGGCAATTTTCATAAATACTTTGTCACCCCCTAAGGCTTTATATCTTTTCTTTTTAAGTTTGCATAGTTCTTTTGTTTGTCTTGCTCCTACTTTAATCTACTTTTGATCAACTTAACATTTTCAATAATCTTTAAAATCATTTCAGGCCCTAAGGATTGTTGTAGACTATTCTTTTCTCCTATATCATACCGATAAAAAGGAGAACTACATTTCCTCCCATAAAATGCCTCATACAGTGTCATTTTGATTGTGGCCTGATAATTGTTATTATAAGCAAATTATATCAATGGCAGGACATCATACCAGGTGTCTTATAATCCATACAACAAGCTCTTAGCATGGCTTCTAAGATCTAATTGACTATCTTAGTCTAGTCATCTGTTTGTGGGTGATAAGATGAATTGAATGCTAATCGTGTACCCAAAGCTTGCTGTAAACTATTCTGAAAAGAGAAGACAAATTTAGGGTCTTAATATGATATTGTTTTCTTAGATACCTCATGCAATTTAACAAACTCCCTTATGTAGATTTGACTTAACTGATAGGATGTTGTGTTATTTTTACTACAATGACATATGTTGTTTTAGTCAATCTATCCACTATTACCCATAGAGCATTATATCCTTTCTGAACTTATGGAAGACCAATAATAAAATCTATCAAAATATCCTCCCCTTTTTATGCAAGAATACTAAAAGGATGAAGCAACCTAGATGTTCTCTGATGTTTGGCTTTAAACTATTGACATATTAAACATTTGGCCACATAATCTCTAATATCATTTTTCATCCCATTCCACCAATAATGTTTCTTTAAGTCTTGATACATCTTTACTTCCCCAGGATTAGCAGTATATGGTATATCATAGGTTTTATTTAATATTTTCTTTCTCAAATTCGTGTATTGGGGAACACATATGCAATTTCTAAATCTTAGAATATCATTTATTAATTGATACTCTATCTCTTGATTGTCAAATACTTGTTGATTCACTTTTTAGCATCATTCATCATTCAATTACTTTTCTCTAATTTCTATAAGTAGAATAGACTGAACTTCCAATCTAGTATTTCTACCTATCACCACTTCAATATATTCTTTGAGAAATTCTCCTTGTAATTCTTTTTGTGTTGAGAATTGGGAAATGACAACCTTTCTACTTAGTGCGTTAGCTACCATATTAGTTTTACCTAGTTGATAATAAATATTACAATCATAATTTTTAACAAACTCCAACTACCTCATCTATCTCATAGTCAAATCTTTTAAGGTGAAATAATACTTTAAGCTTTTGTGGTCAGTGTAAATATTACATTTAACTCCATACAAGTAATGTTCTAGATTTTTAATGAGAAAACCATTACTATCAATTCTAAGTCATAGGTCGAATACTACGTTTCATAATCTTTCAACTGTTGAGAAGTATATATAATTACTTTCCCTTTTTGTATCAACACGACTTCTGAGCCGTTAAGATAAGTGTCATAATAAATATCATAATCTACGCCTATTAATCGCCTTTTTAATTCTTAAAAAATGTCTTCACAAACATGGGTCCACTGAAATGACACTCCTTGTTTTGTAAGAGTAGTAAATGGCTTGGTTAATTTGGCAAAACCCTCTACAAATCTTTTATAATATCTAGCCAAACCCAAGAAACTTCTTACTTCTTTGACTGTTCTTGGGCGTCGCCATTCCAGAATCAATTTTATTTTACTACGGTTTACCAATATACCCTTTTTAGATATCACATGCCTCAACTACCACTTTGTCTAACTAAAATTCACACTTCAAGAATTTGCCATACAATTGTCTTTCTCTTAGTCATTGTAGCACAAATCTCAAGTGTTCTTCATGTTCATCATAGGTCTTGGAATACACTACTATATCATCAATAAAAACCACTAAGAATTTATCCATATAATCATGAAAAAGCTGATTAATCAAATCTATAAAAATTATTGGGGCATTAGTAAAACCAAATGGTATCACCACAAACTCATAATACTCATATCAAGTTCAAAAAGCTATTTTGGGTATATCTTTTTCGGAAATCCTCATCTGATGATAACCTAACCTCAGATCAATCTTAGAAAATATTGAAGCTCCCATAAGTGGATCAAATAAATCATCGATATGAGGTAGTGGGTACTTATTCTTTATCATTACTTTATCAAGTTCTTTATAATCGATACACATATGTAGTGATCCATCTTTCTTTTTTACAAAAAATAATATAGGAACACCTCATAGTGAATGACTTGGTCATATAAAGGCTTTATCTAGAAGTTTTTACAATTGCTTTTTTAATTCTTGAAGTTTAACTAGAGCTATTCGGTACAAAGACTTAGAAATTGGTGTAAAACTAGGTTCTAACTCAATATTGATTCAACTTCTCGTTTAGAAGCCAATCCTAGTAAATCATTTGGAAAAACATCCGAATAATCTTGAACAACTATTACATCCTACATAACTAGACTCGATGTCTCTCTTTTATGCACCACATGAGCTACAAACCTTATACAATCTTTTCTCAATAATTTTTAGGCTTTAATACTATTAATCATAGTCATTATCAAATAGCCCTCACTAAAGCTATCTCTATTATCTAAATTAAATCTAGCACTTTTCTTTCGACAATCAATCATGACACCATAGTTCTCCAAAAAATTCATACCTATAATTACATTAAAATCAGGCATATTAAACAAAATAAGATCAACATCTAGATCTCACCTTGAATAACCACAAACTCTCCTAGAAGTACCTCACCAGTCACCATATTATTACCATTAGGTAGCTCTATTTTAATAGGTTGAACAACTTTTATTAGTACTACACCGACCCGTTTAATAACTTTAAGTAAAATGAATGAATATGTAGCTCTGAATCTATTAATGCGTACAAAGGGAGAGCACGAAAAAATAACTGACTAGTCATAGCTAATGGGTTAACATCTGTGTGGCTCTAAGTCACTGTATAAACTCGAGCACTATCACCACTCACTGTCAAGGCTATTAAGGTTAATGTTAATATTGGTAGTAAGACAACTCTATAGTCTCTTTTCAAATGTCCCAGTTTGCCATACTGATAACATACATTACATCCTATATAACACTCCTCTCGATGTCTTTTTCCACAGGTTTGACACAGTGAGATAATAAGAACTACTAGAAACTTAAAAGGTCAAGCATTAATAGGCCTCTACTGTCTGTTCTTCCAATTTTTCTTATTTCTCTTTTGCTAAAACTTTCTTTTTCTACTATTGTCTTGAAAACCACAAATTCAGAACTACTTTTGGGTGTTGTAAAAGGTAAAAAAGCACTAGGTCCAATTTTCACTGAAGCACTACTTGGCAACCTATTAACATATACCTTTGCTGTCAAAGCTGGAGCTAAAGATTTAACTTGAGTCTAAGGTGGTTATGGACATGCTGTAACTTATAAGGCTATTATTGGATTGAGTCCTGACATAAATCTCTCCAATCTAAGTTGTGGCATACTCACTAAGCCTAGTGCAAACTAGCCAAAATATTAAACGGAGTAGAATACTCTTTAATCGTTCCATTATCCTATTGCAAAGTAATTAACTCTTCGGTTTTTAATGCTATTATATCTGTTGTTCTGAATTCAGCTTCAAATACTTATCTGAAATCTTTCCAGGTCATAGTGGTAACATCATATGTTTGTTTAATCAACTTCCACTAGATATAACACTTCATTTAACAAAAACTAGCATAATGAACCTTTTATTGATCCGTCATAGAAAAAATCTACATTGTTCCTTCAATAATACTCGTCAACTACTAAAGGGTTTGTCGTACCCCGAAACTCTGAAGGTTGATATTGACTGGTAACTCATAAACTAGCTCAATCCTTCGTTGTAGTATATTACACTAATATTCATTTATTGCTCCATAACTCTTGAGATATGTGCAGTTACTGGTACCTCAAGTGGTAGTCACACCATACTTTAAGGTGTACATCCCTTTTACCTTTCTAGTAATACTTGTTCAATTATATTACGCCTACCCATCTCATCAAAACTTTAAAATGCTATTATCAGTGGATTTAAAGTCTCACTTTGTGAAGACTTACCTCACCCACGTGATATAGTCACCTATCGCATGTGTAATCATTCATAAAAAATATTATTAATTAATTTAATTCATCATTATTATTATTTCTATCTTACAGTCGCTACCAATATAACTCATAGGGCAAAGAAAACTTACAACAGCTAGTCTTAGGGAGGTTATCATATGGTATGACACATGTTATGACACTTACTAACAAAAATCTTATATCTAATCTTTTACTAGAAAACACCTTACATTCCCAAAATCTTGCTCTAATACCAAAAATGTAAACCCTTCCCTAAAGCCAATCTATTTCTAAGGAAAAACAACAAGAGTTTTCCCAGAAATAACATCTCTTGGAAGAAAATTTCTCTTTATTCTGTTCATAATAATCATAGTAAACACTTCTAATCACTTCATCACAATTTACCAGTTCTACCAAATGATTGGATTTACACACCACTGTTAACTGAAATAAAATATAATCCATTGTTTACTATGATTATATTAGCAACAGATGTAAGGGTGTTTTCTAAATGATATATTTTACTTACAACTTGAACGTCATAAACTTATATACAACACATAAAGATATCTACAATATCTCAAAAACCTAAACGATCTCTTTCTAATTTTAACAAAGAAGCGTGTCATACTAGTACCTATGTCATGACTCTCCCCGACCGTTACTCAACGAATACTTGTAAAATAGATGAAATCTAAAGGATAAGTACTAATAGCTTAGTGAGTAAATCAGATTGGCTATGCCTTTATTTGTATTAGATCTCACTTCGTCTTTATAAAATCTTCCCTTTGATATAACACCATAAATATGTATGTATGATAAATGACATGCATGCCATAATGTATACTTAATGCACTTTACCATATGCTTGTATAACTTTAAAACAAGTGTTTTTGAACTTCTTATTTTTTTCGGAAAAACTCTTTCTACTTGCCAATTGGAATAAACTAAAGCATGGATTTAGAACTTTGGCCACATGAGCAACATAACTATCTGGGTACAATTCTTATCCTATATGCACACTGAATAGATTGTACAATACATCTGAATCTAAAGTCGCTCCATGTTGGCTACATGAATGTAAGTGTACTCATAAGTTCCCCATTGCAACAGTCTATTGAAAAAGTGTTTTATAAATTACATATTTTTATGCATTTTTATGGACTGCAAACTTAAGTTTATAAATATAATTTGTGTGAAAAACTTAAGTTTATATATAAGAATATACGTCTCTATAAATGTTTATTGACTCATTAAGTTATGAAAAAGTATGTATACACATGTCTATGCAATGTTATACTCATTTCTTAGCTATTATGCATTCACATAATCTTTTTATCAGATTTATTCTACTTAATTTTTTTTCTTATCTACTAAATATCCTCGTACATTATTAATACAAAGATAAAAATGAGATTTAATAAGGTGTGGTTTATATTAGTTCACCACCACTACTAATTTTTATGTTATTATGACCTAATATTTATCATTTAAGCTTACTAAAAATAAATTAAACCATACTGTCTTAACAAATATCAACTAATCACAACATGTGTATGTGTGTGCAAATACCAACTAATCATAACATATATGTGTGTGCGTGGGTGTGTGTGTGTGTGTGTGTATATATATATATAATATAATATATATTGCATGATTTATCAAACTTGACCATGAAAATACCTTGAATAGTTACTGATATAACATATTAGTCTTACCACATCACCATATCCATTTTTCAAGATTGTATAACAAGTCAAGTTTCTCATTATACATATATCAACATAACAAATCACTAATATATGTTCAATCATTCGATATCAAATTTATTACAAATCTATTTTTTTTTACTTTCTTTTCCCATAGCCAAATTTTCCTCTTTAATTACATCAAATGTTTTTTGTTCCAAAATTAATCTTATATCATCTCACCTCCATAATATTATCCATTATATTAATAACTATTAAAACTAATAAATTCTAATTTTTCCATAAACTCTAATATGAAAAATTTAACTTTTTCAATCAAATTTATTTACCTTCAAGTTTTTCCTTACTTCTTCTTGTTCCTTTGAAAAGTTTTTTCTCCTTCTAAATTCTTAATCCACTATTAAAGAATTAGAATATTACCAAATACATAAAATTTCAACAATTTTTTTTGTAAAATTCTTACCTTAGATAATAGCAAATTTCTTCACAAATCTTCTTAATTCTTTTTCAAAATTTGAAGAAATAAGAGAGAAGACACTAAGAGACGATGCAAAGAAAATGGAAGAAATAAGTCACCCCAATCCATTTTTAATTATTTAATTATACCTAATTCTTAAAATACCCTTCATTTTTTTATAAATTACATTTATACCCTTTATTCAATATACTAAAAGCAATCTATCTAACATATAAATTATTTTATGTCATTTCTTTTCAATGTCCACTTTATCCCTTGAATCTTTTTAAAATGACTATTTTACCCTCAGTGCAAAATATCACAATTATTTTTCATTTTTTCTAATAATTCCATTTATGTCCTCATGTAATCTATTAAGAATGACCTTCTTAAACATATAAATTACTTTAAGTCCTTTCTTTTTAATACTCACTTTATCCTTTGAATTTTTTTAAAATGATTATTTTACCTATAGTGTAAAATATCACTCTTTTGTAAAATTTTCAAAAGAAATTCTTATGAAACCAATATGGGCAATTTATGTTAGGGATTTTTAGTATACTTGTGTGTGCGTGTGACAATCAATGTCCTTGAACTTGAGGATAACTATGCCTTGCTCGTTAGAAGTCACCTCTGCAAGATTTTGGCTACCCATATCATTTTAATAAATTTCTTGACAAAATGGAAATACAATCTCCTGCCAAGAAAAAAGTTGACAGCATATGATTCCCATTTCTTAGCTCCTTCACAAGTAATTGCTTCAAGGAGCTCAACGAAATGTTTCCCCCTTCCTTGAGTAACACAAGGGGAAAATATTCCAACATAGAGGATGCCTTCTTATCGCCAAATAGCCTACCATAAGGCTTGGAGGCAACCTTTACACTCTCACTCTAAGAAATCGAGCTTGATCCTTATTTAGAAACCACTAGATTCACCATACTACTAGCAACCACCAAACTACACTCAATAGCCATAACCACAAAGCAACAAAAAATCGTAAACAACCTACATAACCACAACTAAGACACATAATCGACACGTACTAAGAAGCAAGCACGCCAAAGAAAAATAGGACACTACTACACACACAAATTCACAGTAACACTCACAAACTCACGACACACATAAAGACTCGCACAATAACATATGAGAGCAAGGACATCATGCAACAACCACCTCACACAAATAGCTATAATGACACACAAATAGAGCCAACTACAAAGCAACCCAACTAGAGGAGCACCACTAAATTAGAGCAATCCAAGAAGAGCACAAAGAAGGAAGTGAATAGAAGATATGTGTGTGTGTGAGAGAGAGAGAGAGAGAGAAAAAGAGAGAGAGAAACCTTGAGCCAACACAAAATAAAGGCAAGCAATGCTAAACAAGGGAGCACTCACCTACCCATTGAGAGACAAGGTGCACGAAAGCAAGAGGAAAAAAAAGAAGCCCACAAAGACAAAAACAAGAAGGTCAACCAAGCTAGAGGTTGGCTGGTCAAACAGAAGATGGAAACAAAGCCTAGCATTGACGAGAGACTAATGTCAAACATTGGAGAACCCAAGAAAATTGCAGTGGAAATGGAGCCCATTTGAAAAATTAATTATCATATTTTTAATAAAGTATATTCCAATCATTTCATTTAAAATATTAATAAAATTAAATAAATCTTGATTAGTTAGTAGATATTTAACTTTTTACCAGGTTTTATATAAAAAATTATTATTTACGGAACCTTAGGTGGAAATAAGGCGTTTGGCCTTTGAGTTGAAGTCCTGAAAGTCCGGGTCAACACATGCTTAACATTTTACACTTAACAAGAATAGTTAGTAGGGCTTAGACAATAAGAAGAACAGTATGGAAGCCGGCGGCAAACGCAGACGAACCGGTGAAGTTATTGCAAACGGCCCTAAAAACAACGACATCGACCTCTCTCTCCTCGAAGCATTGGAGAAATCTCAATCCACTGTCGAAGTTCTTGACCTTCGCACTCTCAAGAAGCTTGTCCTTTCTTTCGAGCGCCGTCTTAAAGAGAACATTGAAGCTCGTCTCAAATACCCCGACCAACCTGACCGATTCGCCGACACCGAGGTTGACCTCCACGACGAGCTCGAGAAGCTCAAAGTCCTCGCCGGTGGTCCTGAGTTGTACCCTGACCTTGTCAATCTCAACGTCCTTCCCTCAATTTTAGGTCTTCTCTCTCACGATAACAACGACATTTCAATCGATGTCGTTCATTTGTTACAAGATTTGACGGACGAGGATGTTTTGGAGGATAACGATGAACCGGCGCGCGTCTTGGTGGATTGTTTGATTGATAATAATGTGTTGGAGTTGTTGGTTCAGAACTTGCAGAGATTATCGGATTCGGATCCGGATGAGATGGCGGCTGTGTATAATACGTTAGCTACAATTGAGAATTTGATTGAGGTCAAACCCTCGGTTGCTGAATTAGTTTGTGAGAGGACGAAGTTGCTGAGGTGGTTGTTAGGGAAGATTAAGGTGAGAGAATTTGATAGTAACAAGCAGTACGCCTCGGAGATTTTGGCCATTTTGTTACAGAACAGTACGGCTAATCAGAAGAGATTGGGTCAGATGAACGGTGTGGATGTTCTTTTGCAAGCTGTGGCTATGTACAAGTCAAAGGATCCTAAGAGTTCTGATGAGGAGGAGATGTTGGAGAATCTATTTGACTGTTTGTGTTGTTTGTTGATGCCTTTGGAGAATAAGGAGAGGTTTGTTAAGGCCGAGGGAGTGGAGTTGATGATTATTATTATGAAGCAGAAGAAATTGGCTTATGGATCAGCAATAAGGGCGCTTGATTTTGCTATGACCAAGTATCCGCCAGCTTGTGAACGCTTTGTGGACGTTTTGGGTTTAAAGACTGCTTTTGCTGCTTTTATGGGTAAGGCAAGTTCTTCTTTCCCTTCTTACAGTCTTTATTGTTATTTCAATTACGAAGCTTTTTACCTCAGTGTTGCTGAATCTTAATGTTGTTATACAATTAGTCCTTGTATGCTTAAATACAGAGCAGTGAAAATAATATTTTGTTATACTAGCTCTTGCAAAAGCTGTTATTTTCTTGCTCTTGAACTCCAATCAATTTCTTTTTGTCTACTTGCGCTGCATTTGTAATAGCTGACAAATAATGGAGGATCTAATTATCTGCTAGCTCTAAATTAGGTCTGAAAAAATGAGTGCTACAAAGGTTTTAGGGTTAGGGGGAAACATTCTGTTTACATTACAAATTTTCTAGATGACAATCAGATCTCATTCCCTTATGATATAAAATTTGGACTGAAGAGATGAATGTGGATATATCATTATTTGATAAAAAGCATGTACTATCAGTTTAAAAATATTGTCAAATGCAAAAGATATTAATCAATAACATTTCCTTGAGTGAGGGATAGCCAATATCAGCATCCTTTAGCAGAAAAAAAAAACTTGAGATATTATAATCAAGCCAATGGGATGGGTTCAACAGTTTTTCTTGTGCTAAAGAGCAAACCATTTCTCAAGGGGCACAAGTTATATCTAATTTCCATTACATCCTAGTATTGTGTTGTATTTTAAGGCCACAAAATTTCCCTCTTGAAAATTTGTACCTCCACAAGACTTACCCTTGGTGGGCAACTTTTGATAGCTTGAAAGTCTGTGAGTAGGTAGGAACAGGTTGCAATGTTTTGAAAACCAAATCAGACCGGCCAATTTGACTGGTACTCTGTGGCCTGTCTAGTCCAGGTCAGGTTTAAATTGAATATATGCCATTTGATTGCCTTGACCTGCCGTCACATTGGTTGAATCATGTTGGTTCATGGTCCAACCGCTGGGGCAAGATGGTTCAAGTGGATATTAGCATAAGCTGATGTCAGTGTCATGCTGATGTTAGCATGATGTCATTATGATATTAGTATGACTTTTTCAAATTTTTTTGTAAATGTTCAGACTTGGACCAAACTTCCAATATTTACAAAGCACGCAATGCACCAGCAGCCCACAAGTTTCTTTTCTTATATATTGTAAATATATGTTTAAGTGGTGTTTGTTTTGTGGTCCAACTGGGAAAGACCTGGAACATTGCTTAGCTGATGAATATAGGAGTTCCTTGTCTGTCCCGACCCTTCCCGGTTCAATTATATGTTATATTCATAAGTTACATTTACTAGATTCATATGACACTGCTGGATTTTCTAAACTCTTGCATGATTAATTTGAAAATGTTACATTTATATGAGACATGATTTTGTCATCTGTTGTTTAGATTCCCATGAGCAAGAAGAACAAAAAGGAGCAGTACCAAGAGGAGTTAGAGGAGCGCCTTGTGTCCTTGATTGCATCATTATTTGGTAAGCAGGCAATTTAATAGCTTTAAGAGTGTTTATTTGTGGTTTTTGTTTATAAATACGTACATAAACAATGGTCTTTTTAAATTTGATGGTATGCTCAATTTAGTGTAATGATATTGAGTTGAATTTTTTTGGTATTTTGAAGAGGAAAAAAAAAAAAAGCAAAATGGAACAAGGTCAACCATTTCATTTCATGAGTTAAAAGATCCAAAATACAATTTCTTGTCCATCATTGTGGAATTGGTACAGCTTGGATGTTGAGTACTTATTCTGTCTCCAACTCCATAATGCAGTGGGTGACTAGTCGAAGAATATTTTAATTGCATTTTACCCTTTACAATATATGTGAAGATAAAATCAATTACATATACCAGAACTCCTCATGAACTGCATAGCTGAGTCAACTTTTAACTTAGTTATTGTATAGGCCATGGATGTCTTTCATTGGATATTTGTCTTCAGTCTTAGCTGCTATCCATATTTGTATCTTCTTCATTGATTCATCAGTTCATATACTTTCTTGAAAATGATTCTTGTTTTAGATTCTTGTTATTATTTATTTATTTTTGGTAATTTTAGCTTTGAAGATGTGACATTGTTTGGGCTATTTATCTAATGTTATGGTTTTGTATCTTTATTCTGCATATTTCTGCTCTTGATACTTTGGAATTATCAGAAAGTCTTCCTGCATGACATTAGTTGGATGTTTATGTAGAGTTCCTTATTAGAAGTTGTAAGTTTGTGACAGTATTTTCTTTGATAAAAGAGATGTGCTTTATCAATTTTGGATCTTAGGTCATTAAATTGATGTAAGTCAAGGATTGATTATGGACTAAATTTGTGAGTTGGAACAGATAATTCGCCGTATCTTCAATCTTGGATGGTATGAACCAAGCCACCAATCCTAGGGTGCAATGTTAAGTTGAACTTCAAAGCTAATTCCCAATCTATGTAGAGTAACTTGCAGTGATTGGGTCTATGAATTAGACCTTTGTCCAGTCTAACTGAGCTGGACCATACCTGATTGAACTTTCATACAAGACATGGATTCCATGTGAATCTATTTATTGGGAGTATTTATGTTTCTAATATGTAATATCAAGAAGAATTCCATGTGGACACCAATAATTAATTTTTTTGACTTGTATTTCTTTAAGATCTTCTAGGTCTATCACTATCGATATTTTTCTATGTAACCAACTGTGAAAAAGTTAGTAGTTTAATGACATCCTTTTGAGTTATATTTGCTTATAAAGAAAGGAAAATATACGGGGAAATTCCCTTGCATGATATCTCCATTAAACAGAAGGATTATTCATTCTGTTATCTTGTGTTTATATATAGTTTATTTAATTTCTTTCTGATGAAACAATGCTTTAACCAGCCTCAGTAATCTAACTGATAATGGCTATGCCAGCCCAACCCAAGTTATGTTAATGTGTCAAACCTCAGGTTTCATTGCTGGATAAGATAGCATCTTGAGCCTACATGTTTGGGTACATAACCTGTAAAAGTTGCATCTTAATGG
>JAJEJH010000898.1:0-70218 GCA_026122585.1 Anacardium occidentale | reverse complement strand
AATGTCTATGTCCTATGAATGCAATACTATTAGTGCTTATGTCAATAATCTCATAACATAAGGCATGAAAACAAACTTTGAAACCCTTATCACATAATTGACTAATACTTAGTAAATTATGTTTAAGGCCTTCAACATATAAAACATCATTAATACAAAGTGAAGAGTTACCTATGGAGCCAATTCCAACAACTTTTCCTTTTGAATTGTCTCCAAAGTTGACATTGCCTCCATCTTTTTATTTCAATGATGTGAAGAGATCCTTGTTTCCGGTCATGTGTCTTGAACATCCACTGTCCAAGTACCACTTGCTTGATTTCTTTCTCTTCACCTCCAAGCATACCTACACAAGACATATATTTAAGTCTTTTTTGGTACCCAAATGGTTTTGGGTCCAGGAAGGTTAGTCTTGATTGTCCCTTTAGGAACCCAAACCTTCTTAATTCTATAAGGTTTGCCATTCCTAATTGGACATTTTCTAATAGTATGTCCATGGAAAGAGCAATACTTACACTTTAGTTCAATTGATTTAGGCCTTTTTAGAATCTTATGGTTGTTTATAAATGGATTACTTCCATTATATCCTAAACCTTCTTTATTTAGCCCACTTCTTTGAGATGCAAGCATCTCATCTAACCTTTTAGTTCCTATTTTAAAATTTTCCAGAATTCTATTTGATTTACCTAAATTAGCTTTTAACTCTTCATTTTCTTTCTTAAGTAAATTCAGATTGTTTTCAACATTTGTTTTCTCCTCCAAAGCCTTTTTACATTCATTCTCAGTTTTTTCTAAACTTAGCTTTACACAATTCATTTCTTTCTTCAACAGTTTGTTCCTAGAGCTAACATTCTTAAATTCTAGCAACAAGGAATCAAATGCATCTTGTAACTCATTAAAAGAAAATGAATTAGATTCGCATACCTCATCATCTTCTGAATCACTCTTGGCCATGAAACACAGATTTGCTCTTTCCTCTTCATCACTTTCGTCGCTTGAATCGTCACTACCACTCCAAGTGGCAGCCAATGCTTTCTTCTTAAATCTTTTCTCACCATTTTCCTTTTTCTTCTTCTTCAACATTGGACAGTCTTGCCTTATGTGTCCAGGCTTTTTACATTTAAAGCAAATCACCTCTTTTTCATTTTCTTCCTTTTCTTTCCCTTTAGATTTGAAATTGCTTCTTCCTTTCATCTTTCTATTTCTTGACAGGAATTTTCCAAATCTCCTTGCCAACAAGCTAACATCCTCCTCACCCATGGAGGATTCTTCATCTTCTTCTTCTACAGCCTTAAGAGCAATGCTCTTAGAATTCTTGCTCTCATCTTCCCTTGGTTTTCTTTTCATTTCAAATGTGAGCAAGCTTCCAATTAGCTCATCCATTCCCAATTTTGTCAAATCCTTGGACTCCTCAATCGCGGTTACTTTCATGGTCCAAGACTCCGTCAAGGACCTCAAAATCTTTTTTACCAATTCCACATTTTCGAACTTCTTCCCAAGTCCTCTAAGATCATTGACAAGGTTAGAGAACCTTTTATACATATCCGTGATGTTCTCGTTCCCCTTCATCTCGAATAGCTCGTATTCTCTGAAAAGAAGTTCAATTTTCGATTCCTTGACTTGACTTGTTCCTTCATGAGTAGTTTGAAGGATAGTCCACACCTCCTTAGCTGATTCGCATGATGATACTCTATTGAATTCTGTAGAATCCAAAGCACAAAATAAAATGTTAATAGCTTTGGCATTTAAACTTAATAGTTTTTCATCCTCATCATTGTAATCATTTTCATCCTTAGGTAAGCTAGTTCTAGGATCTACAGGAATAAAATCTCCTTGTTCGATTATTTTTCATAGCTTATAGTCTATTGATCTTATATGTAGCCTCATCCTAATTTTCCATTGGGTGTAGTTAACACCACAAAATAGTGGTGGCCTAGTAGTGCATTGACCTTCACTAAAAACAGGGGTGGATGTGCTAGCCATTTCTCTACAAAGATCTTTAACTCTAAAAATCGTTAGATTTAGTTAATTTCCTAGAGTCCTGCTCTGATACCAATTGAAAAACCCTTAAGTGATAGAGAAATAATACTAGAGGGGGGGTGAATAGGATTATTTAAAATTTCTATAGCAATAAACACAATCAAAACTATAATACACACAATGCAGAATAAAAGCAATAAAGAGAGAAAGTTCAGAAGTTGCTCAGCCAAGTTTAGAGAGGTTCGGAGCTTTGAACACAAGCCTCCTACGTCCTCTTCTTCAATCAAACCCGATTGAAGTTTTCACTATCTTCAATACCCGAAGATACAATAGTTTTTCTCACAAGGGAATTTCGCCCTTTTTACAAATGAAATGTTAATAAAGAGATTGATTGTAGATGCCTCTCAATAGGCTGGAAAATCAAATGTTTAGTACGAGTTCTCTCAAGTATGTAAGTGAATAAGCTTAGAGAGAGAAACAAAGCAATTGAAGAATGAAGTAGATAGCTTGGCTTTTTCAACTTATTTCAGTAACCTTCTCCAATTCGAATAGGCCTCCTTTTATACTTCATTCATTGCCTAGAATAGCAAGGAGCCGTTTTGCTAGCTTTGTATCCGTTGAAGTAGTTGGAAAAAGTAAGCTCTGCAATAAATTTTCCAGGCGCACGGTCATGCTCCTCGAGTGCACGATCGTGCATGCTGTATTTATTGCCTTCTACTGACTCCCAACGGTCGACTTAAAAGCTTAGCGCCAATGATGCACGGTCGTGTGTCCTTGACGCACGGTCGTGCTTCGACCCTTCATGGTCGTGCTCCTTAGATGCATGGTCGTGCATTGATACTTCAAAGTTTTGTCCAAAAATTCCAGAAGCTAGCACGGGTTGCCTGCACGATGACCGCACGAGCAGCACACGGGTGACTTTATGCTAGAGCACGGTCGTGTGCCAATTCTGCATGGTCGTGCGTGAGATGAATGTCTGAAAGCCTTTGCACGATCAGCCTTGCACAACTTCCTGGAAGTGCTATTGGTAGTGCTCCGTATTTGTCATCACGCACGGTCGTGCGTATTGAGCGAGCACGGTAGTGCGTTGACTCCTTTCTTTGACTTGCTGTACGGTTTCCTTTGCACGGCTTAACTTCCCGTGTTCTTCATAGGTTATGCGCACGGTCGTGTTTCCACGGCACACGGTCGTGCTTCCAATGGCTTTTTGAATTCTTTGATTTCACACGGTCAGGCAGCACGGTTATGGTGGTAGTGCATTGATCGTGTTGAGCATGCACACGGTCGTGCACCACGACGCACGCCCGTGCGGGTCTGAGACTTTTCTTCCAGAAAATCACAGAGCCTTGCACGGTCAGGCGTACGGTCCCGTGTTTTGGACACACGAGGACCTCGTTTGGTCAAGCACGGTCGTGCTACTAAGGCACACGGTCGTGCGAGACCTAAAACCTGCAAAAATAAATCTTTTCTTCCCTTCTTTGTCATGAATTACTTCATGCAAGGGATTAATTAGCATCTCAAACATATTTTAAACATTAATTAACAACTTAATTATATTTTTATCATCATCAAAACATCAAGGGTTCAACACTCTATTATATTTCTCATGAGATGCCGCACATGACATGAAATGTATATACTGAGGTCATGTATATGTTGAAAGATCATAAAACTTACCTTTGGGCATAATTTTCTGAAAACTCTTTCTGATATAAAAGCTACGATTCAAAGATCCTTAATATATACATATAATATGTAAAAAAAACTTAATCAAAAAGTACTATATCTAAAAATATATGATTTGCTAACTAGACTAATGAATATAGAGATTCAACACCCTGGTAGTATGAGCTCAATCCTCCGATAAATCTACTCATGTACAACCAACACTCTCTCTAACAAGCTTGATCAATGACTATGTCTTCTCTAGTGGACGCTGATTTTCCTCTCTAATGGGTGTGTGAACTCATAGGTGCCCCCTCGTATCCACCTCTAACTGATGTCCAGAATATTATATACTTATACTGTAAAATCGTGCTATTAGATCTTTGGATCCATTTCTAAAAATATCTAATATAACATGTCTTTCTATATACTGTTGATCATGCATGATATGTTGTTATATCTTCTTATTATTGAGCTTTGTGTGGTTAAAATTGGCTTAGGGTGGCTTAACTTTTCTTTTAAGAATGTTCTTTCCTTTTTTAAAGTACACGAACGTATGTCTCTAAGCGTATGGGTGTGTGTGAAGGCATATGAGACCATATGCTAGTCGTGCTCTAAGTCGTGCTAGCTTCCAGAATCAATTTATAAAACTTTAGCTTGTTACTCGAGCATGTGGTGTGAACCTATGGACGTGCACGCAAGACACAAAACCGTGTCTCATACTGCACGAGCATGTAGCTATCTATCAACACTCTTGTGTCTTACTTACACGGAGGTGTAGAACTGGCATTAAACACACGACGTATACATTCCTCACACGGGCGAGTATCTGGGTTTTCATATGCACACGGGTGTCATGTAAGACCATGTTCATACAGAAATAAGGCCACATGGGCATGTATCAATAGGTACATGATTGTGTGCTCAACTCAATTTCTATAGATTGAGTTTGGAAACGCATAAATCCTACACAAATCTCTTCCAAACTTTAATCAATCAATAATACACCCTCAAGGCTTCTACTAGCATGCATATATTTATCAAAATCACACCTCAATCATGCCACATATCATAAATAAAGCATACAATACATGTATACAAAGAGATATAAACATAATCATGAAATCAACCACTTAATCATCCATCAAAACATCATCTCAAAACTCAAGCATGTTGATAAAGCTTTAAACAAGCACACAATAATTCTCAATAAGTCAAAATAGCAAGACATGCTATGAAACAAAGTGAAAGAGGTAAGGGATCACTTACTTCTAGCCATGGAAGCTAGATCTCTCTCTCTCTCTCTCTATAGGAGCTCTGAATCTTTAATCTAGAGTTGAGCTACTAGCTGATCTCTCTCAACAACCATATAGTTCACTGGAATTGGGGGAAGAAAAAGGAGAAAAAAAATTAAAGTTGGGAAATGAGTGGCTAAAAAAAATAAAACATATTTATGACTAAATGACATGACACACGGTCGTGTCTCATAGACACATAGTTGTGTTTGTGATGGAAATCTCAATTTCCACTCTCTTTGCATTATACGTGGAATATTCTCCCAAGGATATCCATGCATAAGCAACAAAAGGCTCCTAAATAACTTTTCTACCCTTAAACCCTCTCAAATATATTTTCTATTGATAAATCTCTCTTTTACCTTGATTTCAAAGCTTAAAGGACAATTCTACCCCTATGCTATTACATAAAGCATCACAGATGTGTACTTGGAAGCAACGTTTTATAAATCATAGCTTATATTTCCAAATTAAGCATGTAATTAACCTAGATATAAGTTATTTAGATTTAAACATCACAAATTCATTAGATCTTTCTTTATTACATATGATTATCTAGTTTCATGTTATTCAATCACAAAGCATGCTTTATCATTATCTAATTACACAAAATAGTCATCATATAAGAAGTTACATCATAAAAAGATGAAAAAACAATTACTTGCAATGCTTTAGAACAAAAGCTCTCTCTCTAGGTCAATCTCACCCTCAACTTGCCTTTCAATTTTCTACTCCTCTCCCTCACCTCTTTAGTGAATACTTTTTAGAAGACTCAAAAATCTCAATTGAATATGAAATGAAATTTTAAACAAAAAGATGTTTGATATAGTCGTGCCAAAATTACGTTTAGGCATGGTCGTATATCCTAAGATGCATAATCATGTGTAATACCTCCAAATTTTCAAAACGAAAACAACAACAGTCAACTCCAAGTCATGCATAAAATACCTCAATTTATAGTTCTTTAATTCTTTAGAAACATATACTATCACCTTACTAGCTTGTATCAATATTGTGCCAATTCTCTAATGAGACGTATCAGTATAAATATCATATTTAACTCTTTTTCCAAGCAATACCAATACTATAATACTGGTCAATCTATAATAGCCTAGCGGTAGAATTGTCTTTAGGCTCTAAAACCAAGGGGTAAAAGAGAGATTTCTAGATAGAAAATAGAATTGAGAGGGTTCAAGGGTAAAAGAGTCATTTAGGAGCCTTTCGTGGCTTGTATATAGATGTTTTGGAAAGAATATTCCATGTATGGTGCAAAGAGATAGAGAATTGAGATTTTTCTTGCATACACGACTGTGTGTCTTGGACACACACCCGTGTGTCAGGTGAGAGGCGCCATAAATGTTTCGTTTTCTTATTTTCCTACCTAATTTATTTCTTTAAGCTTTCTTCTCTTCTCTATTTTTTCAGTAAACCCTAAGCCACAAATCATTCAACCAGCAGCCTCAAATGAAGTTAAAGATCCAAAAGCATCTAGAGAGAGAAATTCAGATGCAATGGCTAGAAGTAAGTATCTTCTTACCTCTTTCATTTGAGTTTCCTTATGATTTGCTAGTTTAAGTTCCCTTGTATGTGTTTGTTGTATGTTGAGAATATGCTATAGCATGGTTTGATGATGAAATAAGATAATGGATGATGATTTATGAGATTATTGTGAAATATTTGATGATTATGTGCTTTGGCATGTATTTATGAGAAATGTGAGATTTTTAGCATGCTTTATGTTGAATGGATGAAATGAAAATGCTTATTGGCATATATATTTTCTATATGCATGTTCGATTGAGTTGTGGTTGTGTTTGGTGTGAGACTTGAGTGGGATTTATGGGTTCGAGACATATTTTATAGAATTTGAGTTTAGCACACTACCATGTACCTGAGGATACACACCCGTGTAGCCTTTTTTCGATATGAACACAACCTTGCATGACACCTGTGTATGTATGAAAATTCAGACACATGCTCGTGTAGTCGATGCACACACCCGTGTGCCATTCCCAATTTTACACACCTGTGTAAGTAAGACACGAGAGTATTGTTTAGGCAACTACACACCCATGTAGTGTGGTAATGGCCTTGTGCCTTAGATGCACACCCATTTGTCCATACCACACGCCCATGTAGCCAACCATGATTTCCATATTTGATTTCAGAAGCTAGCATGACTAAGGACACGACTTGAGCACAACCCCATGTGCCTTCACATACGACCGTGTGTCAAGCATAACACGCTCGTGTGCCTTAAGAAAATAGAGAAATAGTCCCAAGACACACTTAAAGCAAGGTTAAACCAATCTAAACCATTTCTAAGCACAAGAAACTTAAGAATAACAAGATATAATAATATATCATGCATGATTATCAGAGCATTGAGCACGACATTACATGTCAGATATTTTCAGAAACAAATCCAAGGATCCAAGTGTAGGACCCACCACCACGAGTACCCCTGCTGCTGAATAATACTGGGGAGCTTTTATTAATAATCTGAAAGCTCAGGTACCCGAGACTGGAATCCTACGAAAATAAATAAAACTGTTTATGCTAAACATTCTGAATACACATGCGGAAGCTGAACTAAAATACATAAACTGAAATATACATTGTCTTTCTATACAATGGGCCCAATGGCCTTTATCACATATATACATATTGTTTCTGTACATCTGAATACATAAAACATTTACAACATGACCACACAGGTCTAAAACATATATACATACTGAGATCGTGGTGTGGGCCCTCTCCGTCAGCCTCGATCCAACCACTCCTCGAAAATAACACGAACACCTGAAAAGGATGGAAGAAGGAGGGGGATGAGTGATAAAGATCACCCAATAAGCGCTCCTTACTTCCCTCAACCCAAGCAAGCACAAACAATCACAAACATACCTGGCCTCGGCCCTATTCATACATCTATGCGCTTGTTGGAATCTGAAACTGATTATCTGAATCTCATTCATTTACTGATATCAATATTATTCATGTCATGATGTGTATGTCATGCCATGCTACTGAAAATACTGTGGATAACTGATGATGCATGCATCTGAATATCTCTATCTATATGTACCCGAATGTACCTGCTATGCTGATCAGACTTGGTGAACACAGGTATTCGGCATCCTGGCCATGTGGGCTGAACAATCTAGCTACTGGCTAGAAAGTTGAATAATCACTACTGAATGATCTGACTGGTGTCAGAAGGCTGAAACTGTAATGCTGCTGAACGTTCTGACTGGTGTCAGAAAGCTGAATCCCACAGATGTCCCATCGAATTCACCCTATACTCTTACCCGTACTTCGGGTTCTGAACACTGAATACTGTTAAATACGGATCCCTCGATCCTTTCTAAAGCTACATGTCATGCTATAATATGCATATGCAGCTTTACTAACTGAATTCATGCTTATCTGAAGCATTTAGCCATTATTTTGAATTCGCATGCTTAATTACATTAATTTCATGCTTTAATTAAATAAATTCTGAAAACTACTGCTGCACGGGCGTGTGGGCAAGGCACACGGGCGTGCATGGCTTCACACACGGGTGTGCATGTCATGGACACACGGGCGTGTGTCCAGACGCACGGGGCCGTGCACTGGTCGTGCGTCTGACCGTACAAGCTATTGGAATTTTCTTGGAATTTCACTGAAAGCTTACACACGGGCGTGTCCCTCAGGACACACGGGCGTGTGTCTGGCTTTTCTGCCCGTGCACACAGCATGTACACGGGGGTGTGTTCTGGAAAACAAAGGCACACGGCCGTGCCATACAGGCACACGGTTGTGTGTCTTGTTCTTCAACAAGAACACTGCCTGGAAATGCACGAAATTCTTATCCATTTCTCAATCAAACACCAATTCACTTCAAATGCACATTCCTAACACTTCATATAACACAATTCAAGTAGCAAATGCAACATGCATCAATCACCCATCATTCCACCATGAAAGCTTCTTCTTTCTCTCACTAAAACACACACACAAACACATGCATACTTCAAGGGTGGAAATTCATCATCAAAATGAACATGCAATGGCATATAAACATTCATCAACATATAAATAACTCATCCAAGCATCAAGATTCACAAGGCAAGCCGGGAACTCAAGGAAAAGGTAAGCGAACACTTACCTTTCCCCATTGCCTCTGAAAACTATCTTTCGAACTAATCTCTTTGCTCTCTAGCTTGATCGGGAGCTATTTGCTGCTGGATTTCCTCTCTAAGGTTGGGAGGAACTAAAATGGAAGAGAGAACTTGGTTGAAATGAAAGCTGGGTGAGAAAAATGAGAAACTTCTCTCAGCTCACTTATATAGGAGCACATGCACGGGCATGCATCAAAGGTGCACGGGCGTGCACAAGGGAAAATGAGTATTTCTCATTTCCCACGCATTCGTATGCTCGAATCCTTTCGAAAGGACCCATATGAAAGCTATACAGGCTCCGAAAACTTACTAACTCACCCCTGAACTCATCTAGACTTCAATCTATTTCTGGATTCTGTTTCTAACCCCAAAACTCTTTCCCTATGGGCTTTTCTAGCCTGGGATGCTACACCAAGAGCATATTTTAAAAGTATAGATATACAATGTTTTAGACATCAATTAGATCTAGATACGAGGGGGCACTTGTGAGTTCGCAAGCCCACTCGAGAAGGAAACTAGTGTCTGCTAGAGAGGACATGGTTTTTGACTAAGTTCGTTAGAAAAAGTACTAATCATGCATGAATAGTTTCATTATAGGATTGAGCTCATATAACCAAGGTGTCAAATTCTTGTATTCATCAGTCTAGCCAGTATAGTAGATATTTTCAGATACAGTACCTTCTGATACAGATTTCAGTTATACCATATGTATATATATTTAGAATCTTTGGATCAGAGTTTTATATCAGAAAGAATTTTCAAACAAGAAAGGGGTTTTAGAAAATCAGGTCCAAGGGCAAGTTTTATAACTAATAAACATTTATATGACATCAGAGAATGTATATTATGTCATGTACAATATTCATGAGAAATAAGACAGAGAAAGATGAGATCAACTTGAGTTTGAACCTGTGAGTGTTAGAGATAGAAAATGCTTACTAAGTGATTTTGTCACTCACCTCTTTTCGTTTCTCTCTATTTTACAGGTCAATAAGTAAGGGATTAAGTTAGAGCAATGCAATTGTCAAATTTTGGGGACATGGCTTAGTAGCAGATAACATGTTTTGGCTCATATGCTTTATTTAGTTTTCATGTATATGTGTGTGCATTATACTTTAGTATGTACTGTATGAATAATATATTTTATACATGAGCAGCCTGAGAAGTTTGAATGCATGTATAGTTTCTTCTTATGATTGTTATTAATATGAAAATTTTATTTTCAGCTTCCGCATTCAAATTTGATTTTAAAAGTTTAAAGTTTTAGCAGTATATTTTACCGTAGGGATTTCTATTATTGACATATTTTCAGTATAATAAATATTATATATATGTATATAGTTGTGCACAATAGGCTTGTGGTGGGGGTCATTACACAATCTTTGCTTTAACTCATAAAACTCAGTTTAACAGTCCTTAATCCTAACAAAAAGAATCTTCTTTCTAGTTAAAACAATCAAAGACCTCATATGACAAAAAAAAATCCCTTAATAAGCCTTTAGTAATGTAGGCACTCCTATTGGGTATTACTATTTACTGCTTTTTTATAATTTAATGGAAATATAATATTAGTAAATAAGAAAAATATGGTCAATAATACCCAATAGTAATGCCTAAACTGAACTGAAATGCTATAACGGAAAACATGTGGTTTAAATGTATACATATATATATATATTCATTGTAGCATCCCAGGTTAGAAAAGCCCTTAGGGGAAGAGTTTAGGGTTAGAAACGAAATCCAGAAAGAGATTGGGAGTCTAGATGAGTTCAGGGGTGAGTTAGTAAGTTTCTAGAGCCTGTGTGGCTTCGTGTGAATCCTTTCGGAAGGATTCGATCAGGCGAGTGAGCGGGAAGCAAGTAATGCTTGTTTTCCCTTGTGCACGCCCGTGCACCTTTGATGCACGCCCGTGCAAGTGCTTAGTATATAAAGAGAGCCGAGAGTTAAGTTTATTTTTCCCACCCACTTTGCTTTTTCAGCCAAAGTTTTCTTTTCATTTCAGTTCCTCCCAATCTTAGAGAGGAAATTCAGCCAGCGGTTACTCCCGATCAAGCTAGAGAGCAAAGAGATTAGTTCGAAAGATAAGCTTTTAGAGGCAATGGCGCGAGGTAAGTGTTCGCTTGCTTCTCGTCACATTTTCCCAGTTTTCTTTGATGAAATTTGATGCTTGGCATGTGGATGGGTTTGTATATGTTTGTTTGATGATGATTGTGGTGTGAAATGATGAAATTTCCATCCTTGATTCTTGTATGCAAGCTTGATCATGTTTTAGTGAGAGAAAGTGGTTGCTTCCATGGTGAATTTGTGAATACTTGATGCATGTTGGATTGAATGCTTGCATTGTGTTATTTAAAGTGCTGGGAACATGTATTTGAAGTGAATTGATGAATGGATGTGAAATGGCTGTGAATTTGTGCAATTTCTGGCTGGTGTTCTTGTTGAAGAACAAGACGCACGACCGTGTGCCTGCATGGCATGGCCGTGTGCCTTTGTTCTCCAGAACACACGCCCGTGTACACACTGTGTGCACGACTAGAATTCCAGGCACACGCCCGTGCATCCTGATGAACATGCCCGTGTGTTTGCTTTTCAGTGAAATGTTTAGGAAATTCCAGTAGCTTGCACAGCCAGACGCACGACTAGTGCACGGCCCCATGCGTGCATAGCTAACAAACGGGTGTGCAGGTCCTGGACACACGGTCGTGCGTCCAGGCACACGCCCGTGTGTCCAGGACCTACACGCCCGTGTGTTAGCTATGCACGCCCGTGTGCTTTGCTCACATACCCGTGCACTTGCAGATTTTCAAAAAATGATTATTTATTGATTAATTAAGCATGCGAATTCAGAATAAAGGCTAAATTGCTTCAGATAAGCATTAGATGAGCATGAATTCAGTTAATAAGCTGCATATGCATGCCATGACATTACATGTAGCCTCAGATAGGATCAAAGGATCTAAATTCAACAGTATTCAGTATTCAGAACCTGATGTACGAGTAAGAGTATAGGGTGAATACGAGGGGGCATCTGTGGGATTCAGCTTTCTGATACCAGTCAGAATGTTCAGCAGCATTACAGTTTCAGCCTTCTGACACCAGTTAGATCATCCAACAGTATACAGATTCAACTTTCTAGCCAGTAGCTAGACTGTTCAGCCTACATGGCCAGGATGCCGAATCCCTGTGTTCACTAAGTCTGATCAGCACAGCAGGTACCTTCAGGTACAGAGAGGTATTCAGATGCATGCATCCATAGTATTTTCAGTAGCATGGCATAACATACGCATCATGACATGAATAAATAAGATATCAGTAAATGAATGTGATTCAGATATTCAGTAAATCAGTTTCCAGATTCCAGCAACTGCATAGATGTATGAATAGGGCCGAGGCCCAGGTATGTTTGATTATTGTGATTGTTTGTGCTTGCTTGGGTTTTGAGGGAAGTAAGGAGCGCTTACTGGGTGATCTTTATCACTCATCCCCCTCCTTCTTCTATCCTTTTCAGGTGGTTCATGCTGTTTCCGAGAAACGGGTGGTTCGAGGTTGACGGAGAGGGCCTACACCACGATCTCAGTATGTATATATGTTTTGGACCTGTGTGGTCGTTTTGTAAAGGTTTATGTAACCAGATGTACAGAAACAATATGTATATAAATGATAAAGGCCATTGGGCCCATTATACAAAAAGACAATGTATATTTCAGTTTATGTATTCAGTTTCGCTTCCGTATATATTGTATAGTAGTTTCAGATTTTCTTTTCATAGGATTCCCATCGCGGGTACCCGAGTTTTCAGATTATTGATAAAAGCTCCCTATTCAGTATTCAACAACAGGGGTACTCGTGGCGGCGGGTACTACATTGTTGGTATCAGAGCAGTTGTAAGTGTGTGGTGCCTGTTTTCTCTTCTTCGCAGCCGTCGTCCAGACCCTCCTCACAGTACAGTCAAGTATTATTTTCCAGCTTTGATTGTGATATATGATTCTAACCCCTTGTTTGTTGGTGATGCTATAGATAGAGAGGAGTATGTCCCTAAATGCATAGATGAGACAGATAGTAGTTCACCCGCCCGTCCTATGAGTGTTAGTGATAGGCGGTGATCTCAGAATACCTCCCATGTGTCGATGAGACCAGAGCAGTTGAGAGAGATGATTGGGGATGTTGTCAGAGAGAGCCTCTAGCAAGCTAGAGTGGGTAATGTTCGAGAACGAGATAGAGTTACTCCTCCCCAGCATGAGAGTTATCAGATACTGAGACGAAGAAAACAGTCTCAGTCACAGCATCAATCACAGCCACAGTATCAGCATCAGTATTAGTCTCAACCTTAGTCAGTTAGAGAGAGGCATCAGTATCCAGCTGGTTATACAGATTCTAGTCAGAGTATGAGTATAGAGACAACTGGCACTAGTTCTTCAGGTAGACTTCATCCGATTTACCACCTGTCAGGGTCGTATCAACTAGCAAAATTTAGTGGATCCAGGGATCCAGCAGTGGCAGAAGAATGGGTAGAGTCAGTGGAGAGTGTCATGAGGCTCTTCACTTTTTCAGAGAGAGAGAAGGTCAGATATACGATGTTCCATCTCAGTGGTGATGCCAAGGTTTGGTGGGGTCTAGCCAAGGCTTCCATCAATGAGGAGCAGATGACATGGGCTAAATTTAGACAGTTGTTCGATGTTGAGTACAAGAGTACAGAGGTGTTGTATGCCAAGGCCCAGGAGTTTATTGATTTGGCTCAGCGGTCCAGTTCGGTTAAAGAGTATGCCACGAGATTCAATGCATTAACGAGATTCGTCCCGAGTTTTATAGGGAAAGAGATGGGTCGAGTTCAAAAATTCATCCATGGGTTGCATCCTGCAATCTATAAAGATGTTATGACATGAGCAGATCGTCCCTAGAGATTCAGTGATGCCTTGGAAAGAGTGCTCATATCAGAGGTCGGTTTGCAGAAGATGAGTGCTATGAGCAGAGCATCCGAGAGAGATCAAAGGTTAGATGATAGAGACAAGGGTAAGAGGCCGATGTCAGTCAGAAGATCTGCCAGGGGTTTTCAGAGTCAGAGGTAGAGAGTTGCATCCCAGCCGCCGTAGTGTACCAGATGTGGCAGGCGCCATTCGGGGGAGTGTCTAGCCGGTCAGATTGTGTGTTACTGGTGCTATCAGCCAGGGCACATGATGACAGTGTGTCTAGCCAGCGGTGGAGCTGGTGGTGGGTAGAGCCGAGGTAGAGTTGGTCAGTTGAGAGGCCGAGGTGGTCCACCTAGAGACGGAGCTAGAGCAGAAAGAGATGGAGTAGACATTCCCAGAGCTGGTGGTACAGCACCCGAGGGAGGTGCCAGTCCTTCCGAAGTTGGCGGAGGCAGAGCCAGAGTGTATGCTGTTCGTCAGGAGCAGGCAGAGGCCATTCCCCATGTGGTGACTGGTCAGTTACTTTATTTTGGTACTCCTTTGTTTGTACTTGTTGATTGTGGAGCCACACACAGCTTTGTAGCCTGGAGTGTAGTGGAGAGATTAGGGGTTGACCCTAGTGTGGCCAGTAGGAGTATCCATATAGAGATGTCAGATGAGGGATTTGTATTGAGTGACAGAGTCCTCCTAGATCAGAAGGTAGAGATTATGGGTAGACAGATGATGATAGATCTGATTCTGCTGGAGTTAGCAGATTTTGATATGATTTTGGGCATGAATTTCTTGGGGAGATACAGTGCAGAGATAGATTGTGGAAGGAAGAAAGTGAGATTCCACATAGGCCCTGATCAGTTTGTGTTTGGTGAGGGCAGAGTCAACAGTCTGATGATCTCCAGTGTTCAGGCGAGCAGGTTGATGAGACAGGGTTGTGTTGGATACTTGGCCAATGTTGTATGCAACAGTTCAGTGGGTCTAAGTATCGAGGAGGTACCAGTTGTCAGAGAGTTTCCAGATATTTTCCCAGATGAGTTGCCAGGGTTACCTCCAGACAGAGAGTTGGAGTTTAGTGTTAAGCTTCTTTCGGGTACGACTCCAATCTTTAAGGCTCCGTACTGGATGGCTCTAGCTAAGCTTCAGGAGTTAAAGAAGCAGCTTTAGGAGTTGACAGATAAAAGATTCATCAGGCCCAGTTGTTCACCTTGGGGAGCTCCAATTGTATTTGTTAAGAAGAAAGGTGGGTTGATGAGGATGTGTATCAACTACAGAGATCTGAACAGAGTGACAGTGAAGAACAAGTATCCATTGTCAAGGATCAATGACTTGTTTGATCAGTTGAGAGGTGCAGTTGTGTTTTCGAAGATTGACTTGAGATCGGGTTATTATCAGGTCAGAGTTCCCAAGATAGCTTTCAGGACCAGATATGGGCATTATGAGTTCGTGGTTATGCCATTTGGGTTGACTAATGGCCCAGCCATCTTTATGGATTTGATGAACCGGGTGTTTCATGATTGCTTAGACCGGTTCGTGGTGGTCTTCATCGATGACATTCTGGTGTATTCCAAGAGTGTGGCAGAACATGAGGAGCATCTCAGATATGTGCTTCAGAGATTGAGAGACAGACAGCTGTATGCCAAGTTATTCAAGTGCGAGTTCTAGCTTGACAGAGTAGCATTTTTGGGTCATGTGGTGACAGCAGAGGGTATTTCAGTGGATCCCAGTAAAGTGGAGACTATTTTGAGTTGGCCAAGGCCGAAGACAGTGAAAGAGATCAGAAGCTTCCTTGGGTTGGTAGGTTATTACAGGAGATTTATTGAGGGATTCTCTTGCCTAGTGAGGCCTCTCACTGCCTTGACTAGGAAAGAGGTTCCATTTGTATGGTCAGATGAGTGCGAGGCACGTTTCCAGGAGCTCAAGCAGAGATTGACCAATGCTCCAGTTTTGGCGCTACCTCAGGAGGGAGTAGAGTTTGACATTTATACAGATGCGTCCCATCAAGGGATCGAGGCAATATTGATATAGAGTGGTAGGGTCATTGCCTATGCCTTTAGACAGTTGAGAGATCATGAGATGAGGTATCCTACCTATGATTAGGAGTTAGTTGCACTTGTTTTCGCCCTGAAGATTTGGAGACACTATTTGTATGGGGTTAAGTGCAACATTTATTCAGACCATAAAAGTCTGAAGTATTTCTTCACCCAGAGAGAGCTCAACATGAGGCAAAGGAGATGGTTAGAGCTGGTGAAGGATTACGACTGTGATATCAGATATCACCCAGAGAGAGCCAATGTGGTGGCAGATGCTTTGAGCAGGTGAGTAGCCTTATCCAGTCTTTCAGTTCAGTCTGAGCTACAGTATGAGATTGCCAAAGAGCAGATTGAGATAGTGACTGCAGAATTCTCTAGACTTTAAATCAGATCCTCATTGTTTGAAGAGATCAGAGACAGTCAGATGTCAGATGAGTGGACTCAGAGTATGATTCAGAGGATGTCATAGAGGTCAGTGCCAGACTTTGAGTTCAGAGATGAGATCTTGAGATTCAGAGACAGAGTTTGTGTGCCACAGAGTTCAGAGTTGAGACAGAAAATTTTGTCAGAGGTGCACAGTACGGTGTATTCAGAACACCCAGGTAGTACAAAGATGTACCAGGATCTCAAGAAGAATTTTTGGTGGTCAGGCATGAAAAAGGACATAGCAGACTTTGTTTCCAGATGTCTGATATGTCAACAGGTTAAGGCAGAGCATCAGAGACCCTCAGGTTTACTTCATCCTTTGAGTATTCCTGAGTGGAAGTAGGAAGATATTTCCATGGATTTCATTTATGGTCTTCCTAGAGTTCAGAGAGGATTTGATGGTATATGGGTGATAGTGGATAGATTGAGCAAGTCAGCTCACTTTCTACCAGTCAGACAGGGCATGTCTATAGATCAGTTGGGGAGACTGTACATCAGAGAGGTGGTCAGACTTCATGGTGTTCCCAGGACTATAGTGTCAAACAGAGACTCCAGATTCCTGTCAGGTTTCTGGAGATCATTGCAGAGAGCTTTGGGAACCAGATTACAGTTTAGTTCAGCTTATCATCCTCAGACAGATGGCTAGACTAAGAGGGTTAACAAGATTCTGGAGGATATGCTCAGAGCTTGTTGTATGGACTTCCAGACCGATTGGGCAGAGTTGCTTCCTCTCATGGAGTTTGTGTATAATAACAGCTATCAGACGACTATTCAAATGGCTCCGTTTGAGGCATTATATGGTCAGAAGTGTAGATCTCCTTTTCATTGGGATGAGGTTGGAGAGAGAGATTCTCTAGAGCCAGTTGTGGGTCCAGAGATAGTTCAGGGGATGATTGAGCAGATCAAGATTATCAGAAAAAGAATAAGACAGGCCCAGGATCGACAGAAGAGCTATGCAAATTTGAGACGCAGAGAGATTGAGTTTTCAGTAGGCGACATAGTGTTTATGAAGTTGCTCCGTACAGGCAAGTTCTCAGATTTGGCAGAAAGGGGAAGTTAGCGCCCAGATTTATTGGTCCCTATGAGATACTTGAGAGAGTGGGGACAGTTGCCTACAGATTAGCATTGCCAGCCAGCATGGACAGGATTCATAATGTTTTCCATGTGTCTCAACTAAGAAAGTATGTGGGAGATCCTTCTCATGTGCTTCAGTTTTCAGAGATTGAGTTGGCAGATGATTTGAGTTATCAAGAGCTACCAGTGCAGATTTTGGACTACGAAGTCAAGGTTCTCATGAACAAGCAGATTCCCCTAATGAAGGTCTTATGGCGCAATTAGAGAGTGGAGGAAGCCACTTGGGAGGTAGAGTCTAAGATCAGGGATAGGTTCCCAGAGTTATTTAGGTAAATTCCAGGGTCGAAATTTTTTATAAGGGGGCAGGAAATGTAGCATCCCAGGTTAGAAAAGCCCTTAGGGGAAGAGTTTGGGGTTAGAAACGAAATCCAGAAAGAGATTGGGAGTCTAGATGAGTTCAGGGGTGAGTTAGTAAGTTTCCAAAGCCCGTGTGGCTTCGTGTGAATCCTTTCGGAAGGATTCGATCAGGCGAGTGAGCGGGAAGCAAGTAATGCTTGTTTTCCCTTGTGCACGCCCGTGCAAGTGCTTAGTATATAAAAGGAGCCGGGAGTTAAGTTTATTTTTCTCACCCACTTTGCTTTTTCAGCCAAAGTTTTCTCTTCATTTCAGTTCCTCCCAATCTTAGAGAGGAAATTCAGCCAGCGGTTGCTCCTGATCAAGCTAGAGAGCAAAGAGAGTAGTTCGAAAGATAAGCTTTCAGAGGCAATGGCGCGAGGTAAGTGTTCGCTTGTTTCTCGTCGCATTTTCCTAGCTTTCTTTGATGAAATTTGATGCTTCGCATGTGGATGGGTTTGTGTATGTTTGTTTGATGATGATTGTGGTGTGAAATGATGAAATTTCCATCATTGATTCTTGCATGCAAGCTTGATCATGTTTTAGTGAGAGAAAGTGGTTGCTTCCATGGTGAATTTGTGAATACTTGATGCATGTTGGATTGAATGCTTGCATTTGTTATTTAAAGTGCTGGGAATATGTATTTGAAATGAATTGATGAATGGATGTGAAATGGCTGTGAATTTGTGCAATTTTCGGCTGGTGTTCTCGTTGAAGAACAAGACGCACGACCGTGTGCCTCCATGGCACGGCCGTGTGCCTTTGTTCTCTAGAACACACGCCCGTGTGCATGGCCTAAATTCCAGGCACATGCCCGTGCATCCTGAGGAACACGCCCGTGTGTTTGCTTTTCTGTGAAATGTTCAGGAAATTCCAGTAGCTTGCACGGCCGGGGGCACGACCAACGCACGACCCCATGCATCCAGGCACACGCCCGTGTGTCCAGGACCTACATGCTCGTGTGTTAGCTATGCATGCCTGTGTGCATTGCTCACACGCCCGTGCACTTGCAGATTTTCAGAAAATGATTATTTATTAAAGCACACACGCCTATGCACTTGCAGATTTTCAGAAAATGATTATTTATTAATTAATTAAGCATGCGAATTTAGAATAAAGGCTAAATTGCTTCAGATAAGCACCAAATGAGCATGAATTCAGTTAATAATTGCATATGCATACCATGGCATTACATGTAGCTTTAGATAGGATCAAGGGATCCGAATTCAGCAGTATTCAGTATTCAAAACCTGATGTACGGATAAGATATAGGGTGAATACGAGGGGGCATCTATAGGATTCATCTTTCTAACACCAGTCAAAATGTTCAGTAGCATTACAGTTTCAGCCTTCTGACACCAATCAGATCGTCCAGCAGTATACAGATTCAGCTTTCTAGCCAGTAGCTAGACTGTTCAACCCACATGGCTAGGATGTCGAATCCCTGTGTTCACTAAGTCTGATCAGCACAGCAGGTACCTTCGGGTACAGAGAGGTATTTAGATGCATGCATCCATAGTATTTTCAGTAGCATGACATGACATACACATCATGACATGAATAAATAAGATATCAGTAAATGAATGTGATTCAGATATTCAGTAAATCAGTTTCCAGATTCCAACAAGCGCATAGATGTATGAATAGGGCCGAGGCCCAGGTATGTTTGATTATTGTGATTGTTTATGCTTGCTTGGGTTTTGGGGGAAGTAAGGAGCGCTTACTGGGTGATCTTTATCACTCATCCCCCTTCTTCTTCCATTCTTTTCAGGTGGTTCATGTTGTTTCCGAAGAGCAAGTGGTTCGAGGCTGACGAAGAGGGTCCACACCACGATCTCAGTATGTATATATGTTTTGGATCTGTGTGGTCGTTTTGTAAAGGTTTATGTAACCAGATGTACAGAAACAATATGTATATAAATGATAAAGGCCATTAGGCCCATTGTATAGAAAGACAATGTATATTTCAGTTTATGTATTCAGTTTTGCTTCCGCATATATTGTACAGTAGTTTCAGATTTTCTTTTCGTAGGATTCCCGTCGTGGGTACCCGAGTTTTTAGATTATTAATAAAAGCTCCCCATTCAGTTTTCAGTAGCAGGGGTACTCATGGCAGCAGGTCCTACATTCATGCCCAAAACTGTATTATATTAAAAATATGTGTATGATAAACATGTACATTTTCATGCAAATAAAACTGAATAAGCATGCAAACCGAAGCATGCTGCAAAACTAAGGCAAAATGGATCCTAGACAGTAGCCAACTCCTCCTCCCAGCCCCCAACATACTGACCTGTAAGAGAAAGGAAAGTAGGGAGTGAGTGATATATTCACCCAGTAAGCGTTTTCTATCTCTGACCCTAAACCAATCCACCTCGGAGGATTACCACATCATCACATACAGTAACAGACTTTATACACGGGAGGAAACCAAACTAGTTCTCACGTGTCATCATTCTTATATTATGCTTTTTATTCTTGCTGTTCATATATTTACTGTTCTGTTACTTGTTTTCTGAAGTCTACGTATCATTACGTGGCTTTTCATATTCTAATATACTGATATTCACGTCTTTTACATGAGGTTTCATATCATGTTTACTTACTGTTTCATTACTCTTACTAATCTTATCATTCTCCGAATGATATGTTGATGTGTCATATAATAATGACATGCTATGAAATATGCTAAAAACATAGCTAGGCCTAAGCTTGTATATTGAAAATAATTTTCTGAAAGGTGTTTACTGAAAACTACTATTGGATCTTGGGATCCCATATCTGAAAACTCATATAAAAACTGATCTGAAAGCTATGCTGAAAACTGTGTACCAGAAGGTACCTACTATGCTACGTAGACTGATGAATACAAGGATTCGGTACCCTGGCCATGTGAGTTTCCTATGCAAGCACGCACCATAAACTGTATGGGTCACATGATGCCTCTGAATCTAATACTGAATTGAGCGCCTTGTGCTATACTGCATCTAATCCTCAGATTAGGAATCCTATAATCTACTAACTGAGCACCCCGACATATGCCAGTACATAAGGGTAGTAATGAGCATATAGCTCCTGATGCAATGAGTGTGCTGAAAGTCATAAGTGCCCCCTCGTATTTACCCCTAAAATTAATGTTTTTCTACTGAAAACATGAATTCAGATCTTTGGATCCATTTCTGAAAACTCTGTATGGCATGTTATGCTATGCTGTGTATATGATGCATCATTTATTCTTATTTGAGCTCATTTTACTGTTTTCTATCAATTTGATAGCTTTTACTGTGCACATTTCTTATTTCATGCTTATTTTCTCTTTTCTGCCTGATGCACGGGCGTTCGTGTCATGTGCATGGGCGTGCATGAACTTGCATAGGACCGTGAGCAAGTCGTGCATGTGGTCGTGCTCGGTTCTATGATTTTTCTATATATTTCTCATTTTCTCTTGTGCACGAGCGTGCATTAACATGCACGGGCATGACCTTGCATTTTTAGGTCATGCACGACTACGTGAACACGATCGTGACCATGCAGAAATACAGTATGCACGGGCGTGTGCTACGCATGCACGGGTGTGCGTCCTACTCTGCACTAACATGACCGCTTGGAATCAAGTTGATTTCCATCCAAATCTCATACCAAATGCAAATCAAACATTTCCCACATGTAAAACACTTCATATACACATATTTCCCCTTTCAATAACTTCTAATCCCATACTCATCATCCAACCCATTGCAAAACATGTATATACACATATTCTCACACATAACATATATATATGCATCAAATCATCATCATCATCATCTCCAATCATCAAACATGAAGTAAAACATTATAAGCATGTTGGAATCGAACTCATCTCAATCAAAACATGCATCAAACATATCAAAGCACAAGGGAAAGAGGTAAGAACTGCTTACCTTTGGACATGCTTTCTCTCTCAAAGAAATTTAAAGCTTAAGCTGGATTGGATCGTCCTGGATGCTGATCTTCCCTCTTAAGGTTGATATCCTTTGAAAATGAATTGGAAACATTGGGTGAAAATGGCTGGGAAATAGATAAACTTAACTTAAAACCAAGGCGACTGAAACTTTGTGCATGCACGGGCGTGTACCTCTCATGTACAGTCGTGCATGACAGTAAAATTACAAAAATACCATTTTTCCGTGCTCGCATGCAAATCCACTCAACAGGATCCCTGCACAAGCCACCGAATTCTAGAAAAACATCTATTTCACCCTAAAACTTTCTCACAACCCTAAAATTCTCATCAATCTTAATCTAACACCAGATTAAAAGCCTAAAGACAAATCTAACCCTGGGATGTTACAAGTAATATCTAACTAACCCAAGGAAATTCTAAACCTCCTTGGCCATTCTCAACCTTTACTAACTTAACATTACCTCTATCTTACTCAGATTAATAGAAATATCATCAACTGATGCCACATACCTTAAAAAGGTTACTTTATTTAGCAAAAACTCACATTTAGAAAACTTGGCATACAATTGCCAATCTATCAACCTTTGTAATACAATCTTTAAATGCTCATCATGCTTCTCTTTACTCCTCAAGTAAACCAAAATCTTATCTATAAACACTACTATAAGCCAATGAAGGCAATCGTGGAATGCCTTATTCATCAAATCCATAAACACCACAGGAGCATTAGTGAATTCAAATAGCATCATCACAAACTTAAAACGGTAATACCTTATCTTGAAAGTAATCTTGGGTACATCCTTATGTGGCACCGATTTTTATCGCATCGAGCCAAAACAGACTTGCCACTCTTATTTAACCACCTTAAATGTGGTCAAGAGGAGCGTATAACAGGTTCGTGGCCTGTTGCAGAATCTATGGAGTCATCATCCGAAAGTTACCTTAGAATACTTTTAGATTTTTTATCATCGGGAGTGACCCTATTGGATCTAAAATGAGGTATTTACAGATGCCCCTTACTTTGTGAATTTTGTGTGCGTTGTGTATACAATGCAAACACATGCAAAATATAACAAAGTACAGAAAGAAGATATTTAGTTTTGGACCAACAAAGTCAAAAAACCATGTGGCAAAGGCAAACACTTCTAGTTCCCTAAGCCTATGGATTAGTCTCTTATAGGCGTCTCTGATGAAAAAAATGTCCATTCTAGACAAAATTTGAAAGTAAATTGCCCCGTCTAGGCAAATTTACCGAAATAGGAACCTATAATGGATTAGCCTCTTCTAGGCATCTTCGACAAAATGAACTGCCCCTTCTAGATATAATTTGAAAGTAAATTATCCCTTTTAGGTAGATTTACAGAAATAAGATGTCTCTTTTAGACAAATCTACGACTTTTAGACAAATCTACGATGGACTAGTCTTTTCTAGGCGTCTCTGACAAAAAGAACTAAACCCTTCTAGATAGAACTTGAAAGTAAATTGCCCCTCCCAGGCAGATTTACAAAAATAAAATGTCTCTTCTAGATGAATCAATTATGGATTAGCCTCTTCTAAGAATCTTCGACGAAAAGAACTGTCCCTTCTAGATAGAACTCGAAAGTAAATTACCCTTTCTAGGTAAATTTACCGAAATATGATGTCTTTTCTAAACGAATCTATGATGGATTAGCCTTCTCTAGACGTCTTTGATGAAAAGAACTTCCCTTTCTAGACAAAACTCAAAAATAAATTACCCATTCTAGGTAAATTTATCGAAATAGGATGTTTCTTCTAGACGAACCTGTGATGGATTAGCCCTTTCTAGGCCTTTTTAATAACTGGATGATCTAACCTATGATGAAGCTAGGGAAACTTCATAAAGGTCAAGTCCTATTCTTGACATAATTGAACGAGCTAACCTATGATGAAGTTATAGAAACTTCATAACGGTAATGTTCTATTCTCAACTAATTGATGGAATGCCCCTAGTTGGGTAAACTTGACAAGATTGGATTTACCCCTGGTTGGGTAAACTTGACAAAATTGGATTTGCCAACTTATGGGCTAGCTCGACAAAATTGAAATGCCCCTAGTAGATGAATTTGACAAAATCAAATGCTCATATAAAAGGATGAATATGTCCCTTCAAAACGAATCACAAAATGACTATAATGGTGGATCGAAACAACAAGCTATTTTGAGCATTCTATCTATGTGATGCATAATGACATGTGGATGCTGACTTTGTTGGCTCGTATGCAATGCTCTATGTCATGACTATTTCAGTGGGAGGTAGAAAACTTAGACCAAGGGAACATGCCCTAATTTATTATTTTTTCTTTCATTTTTCTTCCTCTATTTCTTTTACCCATACTTAAGGTTGGCTCTTAGTTTATCCTAACAAGGGATTTTTAAAAAGAAGTTTACTAGCTTGGTAGTCACTCAGTTCACTCAAGTGTTTGAAGGGGTAAAGATTTTACCCTTAAGTTCAACTCACGAAATGTGCCTACCATAGGCTTGCCTATTCATCTAATCTCCATCATTCAAGACACATGCAAACACAAATCTGATGGTCTTTATTGAGGTTGTCATAGAGTTAGGGTGAAGGTGGAATTATCTTGGATAGTGGCAGCTTAAATCGAAGGGATTGATAGGGTTATCTAAAACTTTTTCTTTAAGGTTTGAATATCGATTCATGTTCGTTCCTTTTGTTTTTTAGCTTCTTGAGTGTTTACACTTTGTTGCATAAAGATTTTTCTCTTTTGTCTTTTTTTCTTTTTCTTGCTTTTTTTTTTTTTCATTTTTCATCTTTTTTTTTTCATTGTTCATGTTTTATATAAATGGGTGCAAGTGTCTCTGCTTTCCATTTACTTTGCCCTAATATTTTTAAATGTTCTACTAGCCTCACGGTAGGGTAAGAACAAAAAAAGAGGCTGATGATTTGTGGTGTAGGGTTTGCCGAGAAAGTGTTTCAGGCTCAATAGCGTTCCTTAGAGTCAATTTATATCATAATTGGCTTTTTGGTCAAAGTGGCTCATTTTTTAGTGCCGTCGTCAATTCTATAAATGCATGTCATCGATTGCCATCATGATTAGTATTTGAAGCAAGTTCTAGAGACACCTATTAGAGTGAACACACTCAACAAAGAAATCAAAGGTCATTTATTTGTGCATGACCATGGGCTTAAAATCTCACGTTTAGTGTTTTAAAGTCTACAAAGACTAGTTTGCCTCCTTTTTGGAAAATTCAAATTACATTTTATTGCCAATTTTTGTCAATACATGCATTTATGAGATGCAACACATGCTGAAGAAAATACAAGTTCATAAAGATAATGCCTTTCAAGTCTCACAGTATTCTCCTACCATGTTGTTGATTTGGTTCAACCAACCTTCCAGTATCAATGAGATTTTGAATCTTATACGTCAATTTCTTACATTCATTGGTCAAATGACCTCAACCTTGATGGAAGCAATAATAAGCTCTCGAGTCTTCACCTATTGGTAATGGATTTGGTAGTGGCTAAGGTGTCATTAGCTGTAGCAGACCTTTTCTCTTCAACTTGTCAAATGCCTTTGAGAGTGGCATATTCAGATTGGAGAACTGTCTTGGCCTAAGTGTTACCATGTTTAATCCTTTAACCTTTACGATTGCCCCACCATTTCCTATTTCAGGCACATTATTCTTGAAGGCATACTTGCTCCCTCCTTATGTAGTCAAGTCGTCTTCAATTTGCACCCTTGCTTCATATAATTGATCAAATATGGTTAATGGAAAGAAGCAAATCTTTTCATAAAAAGTAGGGAGAAGCTTTCTCATTATCATTTTTACTTGATCCTTCTTAGAAGGCCTATTTGCCATATTGAAGGCTTTCTTTCTCTATCTAGCTATAAATTCAACAAATGACTCACTATGTCTTTGTCTGGTCTTTTCCAAGTCCCTGATTGTTATATATAAAGCAATGTTGTTGGAATATTGTTGCAAGTATTTTTCAACCAATCTATGCCAGTTTAATTTATTTGCTTTACTGAGACTGTAATACCAAACATTAGCAACCCCTTTTAACGACAAAGGAAACAATTCCACCATTTGTTCTTTAGGCAACCTAGTTGTTTTCATCACAGTGGCATAATGCCTCAAATGTGTTCTTGGATCCCTGGTCCTATCGAATTTGGACAAATTAGGCATTTTAAACTTTGGTGGCAGCTTTGTTTATTTGAATATGTCTAAGTCATCCAAGTTTGATAAGGAGGATGTTCCTTACTTCTTTATGGGCTTTTCTAATTGTTATAACCTTTCAGTTATTACTCTATCCTTTGAGGTATGCATGGGTACCTATGTCATCTTTTCTGAGCCTCTTTCTCTTTCTTTTCAAGTTTTCATATAATCTTCAAGATCAAATAAGTTATCCTTTGAATCATTTTGTTGCTCTTGAGGTAAGCCTTTTGTTTAACTAGTTTCTCCCACTTTCTATTTCCCTTCCATCTTTGTCATCATTTGGGCCATTGTTTTCATCAAGTCATTGATTTTTGTAGCAAGCTTTTCCTTTATTATATTTTCAAGTTTCTCCATCATTTCCTTCATCATGTTTCCCTTGGTCATATTTCTCTTCTCCTACTGAATGGCTGTAAAATGACATGTCAGTGTATGATATGCATGATGTGTTCATACAAATGCATGATATGTATACATGATTAGATATGTACACTTATTTTAAATAACAACTTTATTAGACTCAATAAAAATGGTGGCAAAATGTGGGTCTAATAAGTAGACAAACAAAAGAATTGTGGGCCTAATGTCTAGGTAGAGTGAAGACTTAAGCTTGAAGAAGACCTAATGACAACACATATGGCCCTAAAGATAAGATTTCGAATTGAACAACGAGACGACTTAAACCTAATATTATGTGACATGTGAGACAAGATGAATAGGGGATGAGTTTATTATTCCTAGGTGATTTTACCTTATAGGATGACTCAAATCAAAATTACTCATTTTAAAAAGCCAAAGATGAAAATGCTTCTGAGAGGTAATTTAGATCGCAATTAGCCCCTTTGGATAACACTTGATGATTTTAACCTTATAAGAATGATTCAGATTGAAAACATCTACTTAGGGTGACATGTGACAATTTTACCCCTATAGGATGATTCAGATTGAATACATATACTTATTGTGACCAAAGATGAAAATTCCCTTTAGAGGTGATTAGGATTGAAATTACCCACTTGGACAATCAAAGGTGAAAATGCCCCTTCGGGCGACTAAAAAAAAAGAAATGCTTTTTTAAATCTAGACTTTGCCTCTTTATCACTTTTTTCACACCCTTATTACTTTAGTTAATGAACTTTTAGAAAAGTCAGTTCTACCCTAAGTGGGGTTAGTATCAACCAGGTCATCAAAAGACCCAATGGTCATAGACCTAATGAATCTTTATGCATGAAGACTCTGGTTTTATGTGCCCATTCAAAAGTATGTCGAGTTATGTCACAAAGATTTCTACAAAACAATGTTTTAGAAAGTTTTCTCCTACTAAAGGCCATTTAAGGAAATAATTAGTGAAATTTTGATGTCATGGATCAAGACATATTTCAAAATGGGTAGTAAAAACTTGAAACTTTATGCATAAAGATTCAACTCGATCAATCATATGCAAAAAAGGTCCTAAGGATTAACATCTATGGGTTATTACATGGGTTTGACTCGGGTAAAGGTCAAGGGTTACCTTAGGTGAGAACCAAAGGTTCTTTTCATATACACGAAGGTACTTTGCCTAGGGTTGATGTACAAGATAGACTACCTTTAGGCCGAATGGGCTTTTAGGTGAAGTTTGGATTGCTATCAGGGGTGATAGGGACAAGGAATACATATTGGGTGTTAGAGTTGTGTAATGTAAAGAACTTGATTAAACTCAGAAGTGCTTTACAAACTTACCATATTGGAATCGACTCTTCGCATTTTCCCCAATGGAGTCACCAAAGCTGTGGCGTTGGCTTTTGCCGCACCGAGCCATGACAGACTTGCCACTCTTGTTTAACCACTTTAAACATGGTCAAAAGGAACATATAACGGGTTTATGGCCCGTTACGGAGTCTATGGAGTCTCCACCTAAGAGTTACCTCAGGAAAATACATATCAGTGAGGACGTGTGATTTATAAATCCCTTGTAGAGGACCCAACCATTCTTCACCTACCCAATGGGTTGTGTTCAGAGAGTTGAGTACGGTGATGGAAAGGTGTTAGGCATCTATGTTGTTTGACTTGAAAATCGACCTCTACTTTTGTGATTTGTTCGTTTAACATGTTACCAAGTTTAATTAAATTTTGTTTTAGGTTTTTCATCATTGAGGGTGACCCTATTAGGTCCAAAATGAAGTGTTTACACCTTATCAACAACCAAACCTAATAATATCTAAACCTCAAATCAATCTTAGAAAATACCACTACCTCTCTCAATTGATCAAACAAATTATCAATCTTAGGTAATAGATACTTATTCTTCACAGTCACTTTATTCAATTCCTTATAGTCTATATACATGTTATAGGACCTATTACTGTGTATACTATTGTTTTTGTGTATATTTATATTTATCATAAATTATATTAGTATTTTAATGAAAACCTTTATAAATATATACAGTAGGAATCCATCATAATTCTGATTGGCTGAAAAATTTATACAAGTAAAAGCTCAAACACACTCATAAGTATCAATAATGAAAAATTCCAATATTTGTATATATATATGTATACACCAAAAATCATCATATATTTAATTTTAGAAAGAGTTCCCATGAAAGAGATTATGTGCATGTTGATACAACAATATCAAAATACATGTATGAAAGCTACAAAAGCATGTAAGCCATTGACATGCTTTCTAGTCAAAGCTACATCTATCCCCTATAGCCATAACCAGCTCATTCTTCATCAGCGCCTAGCTAACTAATCTGCATGAAAGAAAAACATAAAAGGATTAGTGATAAATCAATCAGTAAGTATTTCCCTTTCTATCACAAGTAATGTTTTTGTTCTAGGAGATATTTATAATTGATTAAACTCTGTTCTAGATTTATATATTAAGTTGTGTATGATATTTTACTTACTAAATGGTCTAAGTTTCTGTTTCATGTCGTCAAATGAATGTTATGATATAGGTTATATTGAAAACATGCTATTTGCCCTTGTGCTCAAATTTTTGAATATATATATATATATACACACAAATAAAAAAAAAAAAGATTGATCTAAAGATCTTAAAAATGAAAGTATATTTGAAAACATTATAACTGAAAATTTATTGTATTGATCAGATTGATAAATACAGAGATTCGACACACTAGTTATATGAACTTTAATGTCTTGACAGTCAATCAAGAAACTAAAAACTGATCATTGATGCACACTAGTATATATATATATATATATATCTAACTGTAATTGACATTAACTCTTTTTTTAGTGGGTGTGCAACTCGCAGGTACCTTTTTATATTCACTCCTAAAATGATGTTTGGAATATCGTATTTTTTTAAAGAAAAAATATGTAATTAGATCCTTAAATCCCTTTTTAAAAACTCTGATATGACATGTCGTGTCATGAAATGTTGATGCTATGTAATCTTTTATTATCTTAACTTAAAATGGTGTTATTAGATTTCATGTGGAAATTTCTTTGTTTTGTGGTTTAACTGAAGCTATATTTTTGAATTACATTTGACATATGGGTATGCTTATCTAGATGCACGTTTATAAGTATGTAATTGTGTGAGCTTTTGTGATTTCTTACCAATTTTTTAGGACCTTCACCTGTACGATCGTGACCTTGTTTAGATCCAATTATGCATGCTTCTTGTATATAACTATGACCTTATAAAGCACGACTATATCGGTGTGTGTCCTACCGGTGCATGGTCTTACATCCTACTCTATTTCAGTAAATCTATGGCTAAACATGCATAATTCCATCTGATCCCATTCAACACACAAATCAATCTATATTATTCATATTTCGCACTCAAAACACTTTATATGCACACACACACACACACACACATATATATATCACATCAATAACACCTAACTTTACCATCCAATCATCCAAAACTCTCTAAAATGCATATATATAAATATACATCCAATAAACATATTCTTAAGTAACAAGCTACATCATCATCACTTTCATGTCATCATTTCTTCATTCAGTTATGCAATAGAAGTCATAAACATTCTAAAATCATCATCACAACTTAACAAACAATGAAATACATATATGGAAAACAAGTAAGGGAACACTTACCTCTTGCCATGGTTGATTTTCTTCTCTTTCTAAATAAAATCTCATTCTCTAGCTTGGTTGGAAACTTTTGGTTACTGGTTCTCTCTTTTAGGGTTAAGTTGCTTTGAAATTGGAAGGAAAATTGGGTAAGAAATGGATATGGAAATGGATAAGCATGACTTAAAAGATAGTTGTTGTGATTCAATAAGTATGCCTGGTGTACGATCGTGCATAGTAGAAAAATGGGATATTTCCACTTTCTCACGCTTTGTAGGAAAAGTTCTTCCAATAAGATTCATGCACATAACACACAAACTCTAAAAATTGACTATTTCACCCTTAAGCTTTCTTAACTCTATGTCTATCATAAAATTTCACTTTTAACCTCAAATTATAGCCTAAAAAGATAATTCTAACCCTAATGTTACGCATTCTCATAGACTTATCGTTTTTCTTAATAAACAAGATAGAAGCACCCTAAGGTAAACAACTTAACCTAATGAACTTCTTATCTAACAACTTTTGCAACTACTTTTTCAATTCCCACAACTTAACTAAACTCATCTAATATAGAGCTTTAAAGATTGTAGTCATACCAGAGACTAATTCAATACTAAAATTTATCTCGTTCTTAAGAGCCAACCCTAAAAGATCTTTAGGAAATACATTTACAAACTCCCTCACTATAGGCACTTCTTCAAAACTTAGCCCATATCTACTCTTACATAATAGGTTAGCCAAATAACCCATATAACCTTTACTAACATGAATTCAAATCTGAATCAAAGTATGCTTTTAGAAACATTATCACTAATCCTTGCCTTAGTGCCTCTAAATTATCTTTAAAGCCAATCAAAGCCTTCTTAAGTCATCAAGACATGAAATCAAGTTTTTTTTTAACTTTGATCAGGGCATTTAAAGGAAGTTTTAGACTAGCTCACATAACTTCTCCAAACACTTTTGGATCATGCTTAGGATTTGTAACAATAAAAAATGGCACATTAAGGAGTTGAATTTTATCAAGTGGCTTTATATGAAGCCTAAGAAAAAAAAAATAGAAGTTGATTCAAATGATAATTAGGTCAAATAAGCCAGACAAAGAAAACACCCTGATTGGCATTGTGGCTCTTACCTTGTGTGCACGCCAGCGTACATGTTGCCTTGTCACATACGCCCACTTGCCTAGCACTTGTATGCCTTGGTTTCTTCCTGCTCACACGCCTGCATCCTAGGTTCTTGCTTGCCCATGCGTGCATTGATGCTTGTGCCTATGTATGCACCTGTGCATAGTGACATAGTGCAGCGGCACCTCGAATCTACCCTTTTTCAAATTTTTTACCTTTTTCAAGCTATTTTAGCATGCTTTGACCTCCAAAGCTTATCTAATGAACTCTTCTTGAAGTTTTTGAATTTTTAATGATTTTTCAATGAGAATTTGAATACCAAAGACCTTCAAAATCAAGATCAAACACTCACATTGAAGGTCAAATTGAAGACAATTCATTCAAGGGAAACTGTAAGCATGCAAGATATAATATTTTAGATTTTTTTATATTTCAAATTTACATTATAATTAGTTTTAGGTAATTACAATTAGTTTTGAATCTTGTCTTTTATTTTTCATTTATTTTGTTCAAGCAACTTGTATCCTAGCTTAGGTAACTAAAGTTAGTTTTTAACCATGGTTTGTAACTTGTCTTTATAAAGGCAACTTAAACTTATTATAAAGGATCTTTTGATGATATGAATACTTGAAAAAGCTTTGTGCTTTGCTTGTTTCATAATGCTTGTTGACTCATGTGAATACTCATGTTTTTTTATCCAACCTTTTTACAAGTAAAGGTTGGTGGTGGAGAATCAAACTGGAGGAGAATCAAAGGGGTGGAAGTAAGATTTAAGTGGGTGGACAAGTTCCTTTAAACTTGGTTTAAGCATCCTTTACCTTTGGTTCAACCTTAAGGTGGTGAATCATTATTCTTTAAGCTTAAGGACTTCTATCTTGCAATTCATCATCAAGTAAATTGGGGTGTAATCAAATTAGTGGCTAGTCTTTTTCGTTTGAATTCAATTCCTTGCAAAGTATTTCAATTTTGTGTTATGTTGGAACTTCATCTTCCTATCTTTCTCTTGGGGGATTACTAAGTATTGAACTAAAGTTAGAGAAGGCTTTCCTAGGATTGAATTTTAGCATGAAAGCCTTTATGAATTTAAAGAATTTTGATACTTGTTTGAGGCTAGAATTCTAAGGGTAAAATTGTGAGACCTTAACATCAATTTTGAGAGCTTGTAAGCCTTTCATTATTGATCATTTACTCAATATCCTCACTGTCTTAATACACGAAATCATCATGTGTTGAATTTTACCTCTTCAAACATAAGTTGATTATCATCTAATTGGAATCTAACATTTCTCTTTTTATAATCAATCTCCGTTCCATATCTACTAGGAAATCTATACCTATGATCATATTAAAATTCACCAATTCTATAATGATCAAATATACTCTCATAAACCTACCCTACATCATAACTACCTGATCTACCAATATCTTAGCACTTACTATAATACCACCATCAGGTAACTCTACATAAATTCTTTAGTCTACAATATTAAGAATCAACCTTAGTCTATCAACAATAACTCGAGAAATAAAACATGTATAACACCACAATTAACTAAAGCAAAAAGGGAAATATAATGAAAAACAACTAATTAGTCACTATAAGCATATTAGCATTAACTTGCTTCTGATACACAATATAAACTCGAGCTTTGCCTCCTCTAGAAGTACCAACACCTCCACTAGAAAGATACTTTAAATTTCAATGACTTGACCGGTGACACTTAAAATACATATTCTGCCCTATCAAACACTTTTCTACATACCTCTTGCCATACTTGGCACGCACTTGCAACTCAAATCTTATCTTCTTGCCTCCCTTATACTCCTTATATTACACTAGTCTCTTACCCTTATCTTTCCCTTTCTTAGACTTTAAAAACATGTCTATCCTCCTCAAGTATACCTTAAACCTCAATATTATCCCTAAAGCTTTACTATGCCTTTATAAAAGAACCACATCAATTATCATATCTTTAGTAATCATTGGATGTAGCTTATGCACAAATTTTTGCACCCTACCCTCCTTAAGACTAGCTAATCTTGACACAAACTTTGCTAAGACATTGAACCTAGTAGCATACTCTTCAATTGAATTTGTCCCTCAAGTTAGCTTTATAAACTCACATGTTTTAGTATATACTATGTCTACACTTTGGTACTCCTTATCAAACATATATTATAACTCTTTCTAATTTAATCTCTCTTTATCAGTTGACATCCTCATGAAGTTTCATCAAACCTTCACATTACTTCTCAAGAAATAGATAACATATCATAATTAGACATGCTAAACAACCTTATAACATTCTCAACTGCCTTTATTCACTCCTCAACAGTAGCAATGTCTCTTCAACCACTAAATCTAATTGGATGATAAACTTCTAAAAACCTGTAAATGGGATATAATCTTTCTTTACCTAACAACCTTACTTTGTGACCTAAAACTTGACCTTAACTATTAATCTACCACGTGCTCTTGAAAACCATCTCTTATAGCCTTTCTAATAATCTCTTGCACATCCTCTACACACATGTTCACTTTAGTGGCTTTAAACCCTCTTCTAACACTCATAAGTCTAACTAATACACTACTCTTAACATCTTAAAGTCTAGGAAAAGTAGTCCTCATATCTAGGATTTTATTAACATAAGTTGGAAAATTAAAATTTTTATTGAATTGCATATTGACATACTTACATTGAGTGAGTACTACGAGCACTAACTATTGTGATATGTTGACTTTAGACTCATGCAATTTTTGAAAACAATGCACTTTGAAAATAAAATTTTCATGTAAAACACTCAAAAAATCTGTAGTGACCCCTACCATAGGCCTACTATACACAACTCAGTATATGTGTATATATATATATATATTTATCATTCTGAAAATATGCTTGTAACGGGAACCCTTATAGCAAAATTATCTACTACTTAATTTTTTTCCAAATTTGAATGCAGAAGTTGAAAATAAAAATTTCATATTAACAATGATCATAAGAAGAAACTGGACATGTATTTAAACTTCCCAGACAGCTTATGTATAAAATATACTATCCATACAGAGTATACTAAAATATAATACACACACATAAACATGAGAGATAAACAAAGCATGAAAGCCAAAACACACTATCTACTGCCAAGCCATGTCCCCAAAATCTGACAATTGCATCGCCCTTACTCAGTTCCAAGATCACCAACCTGTAAAAGAGAAAGGAAGGGAAACGGGTGAGCGATAAAATCACTCCGTAAGCATTTCCTATCTCTAACACTTGTAGGTTCCACGCTCAAGCTGATCTCATATCTTTTCACATTATTCTTTCTTAAATGCTTTCTTATTTCTTTAGTTTTTTCTTTATGAGATTTCATCTGTTTTCTGTAGTAGTCTTTGTCTTTACCTATTCTGTTTCTCATGAATGTTGTACATGACATGATATACATACTCTGTTGTCATGTCAATACTAAATAGTAGTCAAACTTGCCCTTGAGTCTGATTTTTTTGAAAATTTTTTCTCTTCTGAAAAGTTTTTCTTTTTTAAAAACTCTTTCTGATATAAAACTCTGATCCAAAGATCCTGAATGTATACATATAATATGAGTTGAAAATTATGTTAGAAAGTACTGTATCTAAAAATATCTATTATGTTGGCTAGACTGATGAATACAGAGATTTGACACCCTAGTCGTGTGAGCTGAATCCTTTAATAAAACTACTTATGCATGACCAACACTCTCTCTAACGAGTTTGGTCAAAAACCATGTCTTCTCTAGCGAATGCTAGTTTCCCTCTCTAGTGGGTGGTGAACTCACAGGTGCTCCTTTGTATTCACCCCTAACTGATGTTTGGAACATCATACATCTATACTTTTAAAATATGCTTTTGAATCTTTGGATCCATTTATGAAAATATCTAATGTGACATGTCGTGCTCAATGTTTTGATAATTATGCATGATATGTTATTATATCTTGTTCTTTTGAAGTTTCTTATGCTTAGAAATGGTTTGGATTGGTTTAAATTTGCTTTAAGAATACTTTGGAACTGTTGCTCTGTTTTTCTTTAAGTACACAGACATGCAACAGTTGACACATAGGCATGTAGGGAGGTACACGGGGCTATGCTCAAGTCGTGTCTTTGGTCATGCTAGATTTTGGAATCAATCTGAAAATCATGGTTGGCTACACTGGCATGTGGTGTGAACATAGGGACATGCATGCAAGGCACAAGGCTGTGTACCATACTAGCACGAGTGTGTAGCTGCCTAAACATACTCTTGTGTCTTGCTTACATGGTTATGTGAAATTGGGAATAGGCACATGGACGTGTGCATTGACTGCACAGACATGTGTCTAGATTTTCATATGCATAAGGGTGTTATACAAGATCGTGTTCTTACAGAAAAGAGGCCACACGGGCTTATAACCTCGGGTACACCATTGTGTGCTCAACTTTTCTTCTATAATATGCACCTAGAAATCCAGAAATCCCAGATTTCTCAACTCAAAACACAACCACAAGTCAATTAAATGTTCATACATCAAATATATCACCCAATAAACATGCTCATGCCATCTATTCATCATAAAACATGCTAAAACTCTCACATTTCTCATAAATATGTACCCAAACACATCGAAACATTTCGTAATAACTCATTAATCACCATCCAATGTCTCATTTCATCATCAAATCATGTTATAACACATTATTAACATGTAGCAAACACATAGAGGGAACTCAAACCAGCAAATCATGCAAAAACCCAAATGGAAGAGGTAAAGAAATACTTACCTCTCATTATTGCATCTAGATCTCTCTCTCTTAGCATTTTTTGATCTCTAAGTTAGTTTATGGCTACTAGTTGGATAGTTTTTGGCCTGGGGTTTGCTTGAAAATAAAGAAGAGAAGAAAGTTGAATGGAATAAACTAGGCGGAAATAAGAAAAACCAAACATGTATGGCACTTCGCACTTGACACACAGTCGTGTGTGCAAGAAAAATCTTAATTCTCTCTCTCTTCATGCCATATATGGAATATTCCTCTGAAAATATGTAACATTGCAGGGTTAGATTTGTCTTTTAGGCTTCTAATCTGGGGTTAGATTAAAATTTGTGAGAATTCTAGGGTTGTGAGAAAGTTTTGGGGTGAAATAGAGGTTTTCCTAGAGTTAAGTGGCTTGTGCATGGATTCGTTTAAGTGGATTTGCATAGAAAATGGCATTTTTGTAATTTTTCTGCCATACACGACTGTGCATGAGAGGTGCACACCCGTGCGTGCGATAAGTTTCAGCCACCTTAGTTTAAGTTAAGCTTATCCAGTTTTCCAAACCATTTTCACCCAAAGTTCCCATTTCATTTTTAGAGAATATCAACCCTATGAGGGAAGAGCAGCATCCAGGACCATCTAATCCAGCTTAAGCTTGCAATTTCTTTGAGAGAGAAAGCATGTCTCGAGGTAGGCGGTTCTTACCTTTTTCCCTTGTGCTTTTAGTATGTTTGATGCATGCTTTGATGCGTGTGAGATGATTCCAGCATGCTTGTGATGTTCTCCTTGTGTGCTGATGATTTGAGATGATGATAATGATGATTGATGCACAAATATATATGTTATGTGTGAGAATATGTATGATATACATGCTTTTGTGATGGGTTGGATGATAAATATGCTATTGAAGTTATTGAAAGGGAAAATATGTTTATATGAAGTGGTTTGCATGTGGGAAATGTTTGATTTACATTTGAGATGAGATTTGGTTGGGAATCAGCTTGATTCCAAGCGGTCATGTTAGTATAGAGTAGGACGCATGCCCGTGCATGCATAGCGCACGCCTGTGCATACTGCCCTTTTTGCATGGTCACGGCCGTGTTCACATAGTCGTGCATGACCTAAAGTGTAGGGTCACGACCGTCATACTAATGCATGCCCGTACACCAAGAGAAAATGAGAAATATGCAGAAAAATTACAGAGTCGAGCACGATCACATGCACAACTTGCTCACGGTCCCGTGCAAGCTCATGCACGCCCGTGCACACAACACGTACGCCAGTGCGTCAGGCAGAAAAGTGAAAAATAAACATGAAATAAGAAATGTGCACAGTAAAAGCCATTAAATGAATATGAAACAGTAAAATAAGCTTAGTTAAGCTTACATGATGCATCATATACACAACATAGCATAGCATGTCATACAAAGTTTTCAAAAATGGATCCAAGGATCTGAATTCATATTTTAGTTGAAAAACATCGATTTCAGGAGTGAATATGAGGGGGCACTTGTGAGTTTCAACACACCTGTTGCATCAGAAGTTATATGCTCATTACTAGCTCTATGTATCGACATATGCCGGGGGTGCTCAATTAGTAGATTATAGGTTTCCTGATACGAGGATCAGATGTAGTATAGCGCGAGGCACTCAGTTCAGTATCAGATTTAGAGGCATCACGTGACCCATACAGTTTATGGCGCATGTTTGCAAGGAAACTCACATGGTCAGGGTGCTGAATCCCTGTATTCATCAGTCTACGTAGCATAGCAGGTACCCTAGGGTACACAGTTTTCAGCATAGCTTTCAGATCAGTTTTCATATGAGATTTCAAATATGGGATCCCAGGATCCAATAGTAGTTTTTAATAAACAGTTTTTAGAAAGCTATTTTCAGTATATAGGCCCAGGCCTAACTATGTTTTTAGCATATTGCATAGCATGTCATTATTATATGACACATCAACATATCATTCAGAGAATGATAAGATCAACAAGTGAAATGAAACAGTGAAAGAGAAAAGATAACGAATATCAGAAAGAGAGCTTAGTGAGTAAAGTTAAACCGCTCGAATATCTCTTCATTCTAGGTTATTTACGTATACTCATATACGTATTTACGACCCAATATGAGGCAATATCCAATCAGTAATTCAACTAAAGAAGAATATTTTATCAAAACATAGGAAAAGCCACGTAATGATACGTGAATTACAGAAAACAAGTAACAGAACAATAAGAGATAAACAGTGAACGAAAAGCTTAATATAAGAACGATGACACGTGAGAACCAGTTTGGTTCCCTCCCATGTATAAGTCTGTTACTGTATGTGATGATGTGGCAATCCTCCGAAAAGGACTAGTTTAGGGTCAAAGATAGGAAGCACTTACTGAGTGAATATATCATTCACTCTCTACTTTCCTTTCTCTTGCAGGTGAGTATTTTGAGGGTTGGGAGGAGGAGTTAACTACCATCTGGGATCCATGTTACTTCAGTTTTTACAGCATGCTGCGGTTTGCATGCTTGTTCAGTTTTATTTGCATATAAATGTACATGTTTTTCTGTACACATACTTTTAATATAATTCAATTTTGGGCATGTATATGTATATGTATACATTTGCACCACATGTTTTCCGTTGCAACATTTCAGATCAGTTTAGGTATTCCGGTTCGGTATTATTGATCGTATTTTTCTATTTTATTAATATTATATTTTTATTAAAATATAGAAGAGCAGTAAACAGTAATACCCAGCTGGGGTGCCTACAAAATATCCATGTATAAGCCACAAAAGGCTTCTAAATGACTCTTCTACCTTTGAACCCTTTCAAATATATTTTATCTGGAAATCTCTCTTTTACCCTTAGTTTCAGAGCCTAAAGGATAATTCTACCATTGAGCTATTACAATTCTCCCTCTCTAATAAAATTCCATCCCCAGAATTACCTAAATAACTCTAGGTATCTCTCTCTCATCTCAAACTCAACCTCCAGGTGGCTTCATCGATTCTCTAACTCCTCCACAACACTTTAACCAAAGAAATCTCTTTATTTCTGAGGGTTTTCACTTTATAGTCCAAAATCTGAGAAAGTCTCTCTTAATAGCTCAGATCATTTACCAGCTCTAGATCCTAAATCTATAACATATGTGAAAAATTTGCCATAAATTTCGTCAGCTGAGATACATGGAACACATCATGAATCCTATCCATACTAGCTGGTAAGGCCAATATGTAAGTAACTCTACCAACTCACTCTAGAATCTCATAAGGACTAATAAATCTTGGAGCTAACTTGCCTCTTTTACCAAATCTCAGGACATGTCTGTAAGGAGCAACTCTCAGAAACCTATGGTCTCTAATCTCAAACTCTATCTCCCTAAGCCTCTGATTTGTTTAATTCTCTGTCTAATAACTTTGATATGTTTAATCATTATCTGAGTCATCTCTGGTCCCATTACTGCCTCTAGTGAATCTCTCACCAATCTCATCCTAAAACAGTAGCGATCTACGCTTTCTACCACATAGAACCTCAAAAGATGCCATCTGAATAGTAAATTGATGACTGTTATTGTAGGCAAACGTTATCAATGAAAACAACTTAGCCTAACTAGCCCGAAAATCTATACAACAGGCACTTAACATATCTTCTAAAATCTAATTAACTCTTTTAGTCTAACCGTCTATCTGTGGGTGATAAGCTGAATTGAAATAAAGTTTAGTTCCCAAATCTCTTTGTAAACTACTCTAAAAGGCTGATAAAAATCTTAAATCTCTATCTGATACTATATTTCTAGAAACCTCATGTAATCTGACAATCTCTATGACATAGAGATAACCTAACTAATCGGTACTCATACCATCTTTGGTTGGCAAGAAATGTGCATACTTACTTAATCAATCAATAATGACCCATATACTGTTATATCCACGTTGTACTCTAGGGAGTCCTAATATGAAGTCTATAAAATGCTCCCTTATTTTCACTTAAGAATTCTTAATAGCTAAAGTAATGAATCAGTTCTCTGGGAAACCCTGATGTTATCATACAGAGTAGATGCTATCTAAAGTTTGGAAAACTAGACTATCACTATCTCAATCTCGTCTCTGGTAATCTCATGTTATAACTCTCTCTGAGCTGTAATCATAAACAAAGATACTCTCCTACTCAAAGCATTAACTACTACATTAGCTCTACCTGGGTGATATCTGATCTTACTATCATAATCCCTCACTGGCTCTAACCATCTCCTCTATCTCATATTGAACTCTCGTTAGATGAAGAAATATTTCAAACTCTTGTGATTAGAATAAATGCAACATCTCACACCATAAAGGTAATGTCTCCAAATCTTTATAGCAAAAACTATGACAGCTAACTCCAAGTCATGAGTAGGGTATTTTAACTCATGATCTTTTAATTGCCTAGAGATATAAGCAATCACCCTACCAAACTGCATTAACACTGCTCTAATCCTTTGATAGGAAACATCTGTATAGATATCATAATCAATACCTTCTTGAGGTAATGCTAACACTAGAACACTCATCAATCTTTGCTTTAACTCTTAAAACCAAGTCTTACATTCCTTGGTCTGTATAAAAAATGTATCACTCTGAGTCAAAATAGTCAATGGCTTAGTTATACTGAAAAAGCCCTTAATGAATCTCTTGTAATATCTTGCTAACCCAAGGAAACTCCTCACCTCTTTAGTAGTCCTTGGTCTTGGCCAGCTCAGAATCATCTCTACTTTGCTACGATTCACGTGTCTAAGGAAGGATACACTACTCAACCAGAACTCATATTTATCAAACTTTGTATAAAGTTATCTGTCTCTCAAACTCTAAAGAACAACTCTCAAATGCTCTTCATTTTTCTCTATACTCCTCGAGTAAATCAAGATGTCATCGATAAACATAATAACGAATCTATCTAGACAATCTTGGAAAACTTGGTTTATCAAATCTATAAATACTGCAAGAGCATTAGTTAAACTAAAAGGCATCACCACAACTCATAGTGGTTATACCTCGTCTTGAAAGTAGTCTTGGGTACATCTTTCTCTACAACTCTAACTTGATGATACCCAGACCTCAAATCTATCTTAGATAATATTACAGCTCTACTCAATTGGTCAAACAAATCATTTATTCGAGGCAACAGATACTTTTTCTTGACTATCACCTTATTCAACTCTCTATAGTCTATACACATCCCCAAGGATCTATCCTTCTTCTTCATAAATAAAATAGAAGCATCCCATGGTGAATAACTTGGTCTGATCAACCTCTTATCAATCAACTTTTGAAACTACTTTTTCAACTTTTGAAGATCTGTTGGAGTCATTCGATAAGGAGCCTTTGTAGTAACCCCTGCCACAGGCTTACTGTGCATAATGATTTAAAAAATATATATAATATTATATTGAAAATGCACTTGTGACGAAAATCCCTATAAGAAAAAAAAAACTTCATTGTTGTTCAAAATAATTTAAAAATCACAATTTTTTTTAATCATTCGGAAACTGTGAATATAAATATCATAGTAAATTAAGAAAATAATAACGTTTCTGAAAATCCCAGACTACTCATGTATAAAATATAACATCCATATAGTGTATACTAGAGTATAATACACACACATATATACATAAGAAAACATGATATCTGCTGTCGAGCCATGTCCCCAAAATCTGACAACTGCATCACTCTTGCTCAATCCCCAACTCACGGACCTGCAAAGAGAAAAGAAGGGAAAGGGGGTGAGTGACAAGATCACTTAGTAAGCATTTCCTATCTCTCACACAGACAGGTCATTGAGCACAAGTTGGTCTCAAGTCTTAAATCTCGTTATTCTCTACTTTACAGTTTTCTTAATCATTCTTTCTTATCTTTTATTTTTTTACTTTCTTAACTCATTATGTTTTCGTGAATATACTTGTCTTTCTTTGTCTCATTTCTCATAAATGTTATACATGACATGATATGTATGCTCTGTCATGTAAATGCTCATTAGTAATAAAACTTGCCTTTCGGGTATGATTTTCTGAAAACTTATTCTTTTTTGAAATCTTTTTCTGATATAAAAACTCTGATCTAAAGATCTTGTATATATACATATAATATAACTGAAAACTGTATCAGAAAGTATTATATTTGAAAATAACTTTATTATACTGGCCAGACTGATGAACACAAGGATTCGACACCTTAGCCGTGTGAGTTCAAACCTATGATAAAACTACTCATGCATGATCATATCCTGTTTAGCAGGCGATAGTTTCCCTCTGTAATGGGCGTGCAAATTCACAGGTGCCCTCTCGTATCCATCCTTAACTGATGTCCATAACATCGTATATCTATACTTTTAAATCATACTCTTGGATCCTTAGATCCCTTTCTAAAATCATTTCATATGGCATGCCATGCTCAATGCTTTGATAATTAAGCATGACATGTTGTTATATCTTGTTATTCTTAAGTTTCTCGTACTTGGAAATAGCTTAAAGTTGCTTATTTTTTCTTTAAACATGTTTAGGAACAGTTTCTCTCATTTTCTTAAGGCGTATGAGCATGCTATGCTTGGCACACGAGGTCATGCTCAAGTAGTGCCTTCGATCATGCTAGCTTTTGGAAAATTTTAACAAGCAATGGCTGGCCACACGGGCATGCATTTGAAGCACAAGGCTATGTATTACATTACATGGGCATGTAGTTACCTCAACACTATCCCGTGTCTTGCCTACACGGGCATGTAGAATTGGGATGGATCACACAGTCGTGTGCATCGACTGCACGGACGTGTGTTTGGATTTTCATATGCACATGGGCATAATGCAAGGCCGTGCTCATGTAGAATTGAGGCCACACGAGCCCATGTGTTAAACTTAAAATCTACAGATGAGTTTGGAAACATAGAAAATTCCACTCAAATTTCTTCTAACTCAAACATTTCTCAATTAAACTTACATATAGCAAATTCTCATGCCCATAACATCCTCATTTCATCCATTTATCATAAAGCATGCTAAAACTCACACACTTCTCACAAATTCATACCCAAGCAACAAATCATCACACATTTCATAATAATCTCTTAAAGCATCATACATTATCTCATTTCATCATCAAATCACAACAACACATATCCATAACACGCTACAATCATCTAAAAAGCTCAAAATCAGAAGAAGCATGCTGTAAACCTAAGTGAAAAAGGTAAAGAAATACTTAACTCTAGCCATTATGTCTGGATCTCTCTCTCTCAAAGCTTCTAGATCTCTAACTAGAATAATGGCTACTGGTTAGATGGATTCTTGCCTAGGGTTTGCTAGAAAACAAAGAAGATAAGAAGCTGAAATGAAAATGAATTAGCAGAAATACAGGAAATAAAACTTTTATAGTGTCTCTCACTTGATACACGACACACAAGCGTGTGCCCCTCAAAAACTCAAATCTCTCTCTCCTTGCACCATACATGAAATATTCTTCCCAGAACATCCATGTATAAGCCATAAAAGGCTTCTAAAAGACTTTTCTACCCTTGAACCCTCTCGAATCTATTTTTTATCTAGAAATCTCTCTTTTATCCTTAGTCTCAAAGCCTAGAATGACAATTCTACCCTTAGGCTATTGTAGTCTTAGAAATAGGAGCCTTACCAGGAAACAACTCAATAAAAAACTCAAACTCTTACTTTAGAGCAATCCTGGTAACTTATCAGGAAAGACATCTGAAAGCTCTCTAACTATAGGCACATCCTTGATACTTGACTTAATTGCATTTCTACATACTATATTAGCCAAGAATCCTACATATCCCTTACTTAAAAATCTTTTCACTTATAAACAATAAATGAGCATAGTCTCTACTTAACCTCACCAAAGACAAACTGATTAGGGCTTAGTTGTAATCTAACCTTTTTCCTCTTATAATTTATGTCTGTCCCATAACAACTCAAGAAATCCATGCCTAAGATTATGTCAAAATCAGCTAACTCCAACATGATCAGATTTATCCTTAAAGTCCTTCCCATAATAACTACCTCTCGGTCTATCAGTACCCGATCAGTCATTATCACACCCCCATCAGGCATCTCAACATAGATACTCCTCTTGTCATACAAGGGCTCAACCTTAGTCTCTCTATCACTCTTCTAGATGTAAAACTATGTGTGGCACCATAGTTAATTAACACATATAAAGGAGTATCAAAGAAGACCAACTGATCTGTAACTGCATAGAGAGTCATCTCAGCTTAATTTCGCCTTATTGCAAAAACTTTAACTTTGCCTCCGCCTTTAGGTATACTGACACTACCTCTTTGAGCTCTATTACGTTTGTCAATCGGACCTTCAACACCTTTACTGGGACTTACTCCATCAACTAATGTCCTAGCTCTTACTCCTCTGGTTGGACACTTAGACACTCTGTGACCATGTTGTCAACATTTGAAATGTGCATCCTGACCCGCAAGACACTTTAGGTGACTCTTGCCATACATTCTACATATTGACAAATTCATTTTATGTCTCTGTCTCTTCCTTTTGAAAGGTTTCCTTGACTGCATTGGCTTCTTACCTTTATCTTCACCTCTTATAAGAAGTCTTTTTACTAGTCTCGAAAAGAAACCCATCCTCTACAAGTAGACCTTAGATCTTAAGGCTCTTCCTAAAGCCTTATTAAATCTCTGTGGAGGAGAAGAACTAGTCATCATATCTTTGACAATGGTAAGGTGTAAACCCTAGATAAACTTTTGTGCTCCAATCTACTCAAAACCTACTACTCCAAAAACAAATCTCGCTAGTGTATTAAACCAGATGACATAATCTTTAACTGAATTAGTCCTCTAAGTCAACTCAATAAAATCCTAGGCTCTAACATGTACTATATCAGCACTGTGATACTCCTCCTCAAATAACCTCTGAAACTCAACTCAAGATAATCTCTCTTTATCAACTGATGCTCTTGTTAGGTTCTACCACACCCTTACATCATCTCTTAACATAAAAGTAGCATATTGAATTCTCTCTTTATCTGACATGGTGAACAAACCTATGACACTCTTTACTAATTCAATCCATTCCTCTACCACAGCTGGATCTCTGAAACCATTGAGTTTAGATGGCTAATGAGGCCCAAACAAACTATAAATCGGGTATAGTATATCAAAACCATTAGTACTCGTTGTAACCGTCCCAGAACTAGGATCTCTCTGATGACTAACTCTACCATCTGATAAGTCTTTCTGGTTGTCTCTGACATACTCTATCTCTAGCCATACTAATCTCTGACTGGCCCCTTATAGGCTTCCTATCTCACTGGTTCAGAAGTCTCTGCTCTGACTATTAGCTGATAACCCTCTCCTAATATTTCTCTAAAAATTTCTCTTACATCCTTAAGTCTAAGAGATACCCTGAAATGCTGAGATCTCTTATAGTCACTCGAACTCATATGTCTAACAAAAACATTACTTTCCTCTTCTACAACTAGCGATAAAGGGGCTTGGGATCTTCTACCTAAAACACTACAACACAAGGGTTAACATCTAAAAACATACTAAAATTCTCATTACTATACTTACACTAATAGAAAGTGAGCAATAGCTATTGGGACATACTGGCCTTGACTCATGCAATCTTTTAAAAAACCATGCATTCAAAACTTATTTTCTAAAAATATGCTTCAAATTCTACTAAATAGTTAAAGCATGGATTTGATACCAAACATTGTAGTGACCTCTACCACAGACCAACTGTGCGTAACTGTATATATACATATATATATATATATATATCTTATATATAAAATATTTATTATTGCGAAAATACACCTATAATAGGAACCCCTGCAATAAAATTATCTACTGTTTAATTTTTTCCAAATCTGAATGCACAAGCTAAAAATAAATTTTTCATATTAACAATGATCATAAGAAGAAAATGGACATGCATTTAAACTTTCCAGGCTACTCATGTATAAAATATACTATCCATACAATGTATACTAAAGTATAATACACACACATAAACATAAGAGCTAAATGAAGCATACAAGCCAAAATATGTTATCTACTGCCAAGCTATATCCTCAAAATCTGACAACTGCATAACCCTTGCTCAATCCTAAGATCACTGACCTATAAAAGAGAAAGGAAGGGAAATGGGTGAATGATAAAATCACTCAGCAAACATTTCCTATCTCTAACACTCCTAGGTTCCAAGCTCAAGCTGATCTCATATCTTTTCACATTATTCTTTCTTAAATGCTTTTTTATTTCTTTAGTTATTTCTTTATAAGATTTCATCTATTTTCTGTAGTATTCTTTCTCTTTACTTGTTCTGTTTCTCATGAATGTTGTATATGACATGATATGCATACTCTAATGTCATGTCAATGCTGAGTAGTAGTAAAACTTACCCTTGGCTTGATTTTTTTGAAAACTCTTTCTTTTCTAAAAACTCTTTCTGATATAGAACTCTAATCCAAAGATCTTAAATGTATATATATAGTATAAGTTGAAAGCTGTGTTAGAAAGTACTCTATCTAAAATATCTACTATATTGGCCAGACTAATGAATATAGGGATTCGACACCTTAGCCATGTGAGCTCAATCCTATAATAAAACTACTCGTGTATGACCAACACTCTCTCTAACAAGCTTGGTCAAAGACTATGTCTTCTTTAGCGGACGCTAGTTTCCCTATCTAGCAAGCGTACGAACTAATAAGTGCCCTTTCATATCCACCCCTAACCAATGTTCGAAATATTATATATCCATACTTTTAAAATATGGTTTTGGATCCTTGGATCCATTTATGAAAATATCTGGTATGACATGTCATGCTCAATGATCTAATAATCATGTATGATATGCTGTTATAGTTTGTTATTCTTAAGTTTCTTGTGCTTAAAAATGGTTTGGATTGATTTAACTTTGCTTTAAGAATGCTTTGGAACTATTTCTCTATTTTTCTTTAGGTACACAGACATGCACCAACTGACACACGAGTGTGTGGGGAGGCATACAAGGCCATGCTGAAGTCGTGTCCTTGGTCATGCTAACTTCTAAAATCAATCTGAAAATCATGGCTAGCTACATGGGTATATAGTGCAGACACATGGGCATACATGTAAGGCACAAGGTTGTGTACCATACTAGCATTGACGTGTAGTTGTCTAAACACACTTCTGTGTCTTGTTTACACAGGTGTGTGAAATTGGGAATAGGTATATAGACGTGTGCATCGACTATATGGACATGTGTTTGGATTTTTATATACATACGGGTGCCATGTCAGGTTATGTTCTTATAGAAAAAAGGCTGCACAAATGTGTAACCTTGAGTACACAATCGTGTTCTCAACTCTTCTTTTCTAATACGCGTCTGAAAATCTAGAAATCCTAGATTTTTCAACTCAAAACACAACCACAACTCAATTAAACGTTCATACATCAAATATATTGCACAATAAACATGTTCATGCCACTATTCATCATAAAGCATGCTGAAAATCTCACATTTCTCATAAATATGTACCCAAGCACACAATCATCAAAACATTTCATAATAACTCATCAATCATCATCCAATGTCTTATTTCATCATCAAATTATGCTATAACACATTTTTAACATACAACAAACACATGAAGGGAACTCAAACCAGCAAATCATGCAAAAACCCAAATGAAAGAGGTAAGGAAATACTTACCTCTCACCATTGTGTTTGAATCTCTCTCTCTCTTGCTACTTTTAGGTCTCTAACTTGGTTTATAACTACTAGTTGGATGGCTTTTATCCTAGGCTTTACCGGAAAATGGAGAAAAGAAGAAAGTTAAAAGGAATAAACTAGGCAAAAATAAGAAAAACCAAACATTTATGGCACATCTCACTTGACACATAGGCGTGTGTCTAAGACACACGATCATGTATGCAAGGAAAACCTTAATTCTCTCTCTCTTGGCACCATACATGGAATATTCTTCCTAAAATATCTATGTACAAGCCACAAAAGGCTCCTAAATGACTCTTCTACCCTTGAACCCTCTCAAATCTATTTTCTATCTAGAAATCTATCTTTTATCCTTGGTTTCAGAGCCTAAAGGACAATTCTACCCCTGGGCTATTACAAAATCAACTTTTGAAAATAATTGTTCTTAAGTTACTTTGAAAATATGGCTCAGTTCTTGCTTTGATACCGATAATTGTAATACTACTGTATTATTTTTGGTCCACATATTAATATGTAATAGTATTAGAAACATATACTTAGTATTTATACTTTACAGATGCTTAAACATATATTTACTTATACATAACAACAGTGTAAAAACATACACTTACTTAACATACATATTTTATGGAAGCCTAAACATACATTCATTTATATGTAACATAACTGTAAAACATTGTTTATTACAAAACCTTATGTATTATTAATGTATAAAAATGTCTGAAATCATGGGAGGTAAAGTTGTAATAAAACTTAAGTCATAGTACTCATAAAATGTAACTATACAAAATACATCATAAAATTGTATAACTAAACAGATGATATCACATCTAGAGCCATCTTATAGCATTCCTCAGTAGCTCAAATATAATCTATAAGGAAAAAAATTTTGGAATGAGTGACAAGTCACTCAGTAACCGTTGTTTAATCCTATTTTTTAGCATGAATGCCTTATCATACTTTTTATCTTATTTCTTATCTCATAATTTTTACTTGTCTTATTACTTTTTATATTATCTTTCCATTTAATCATGTCATGATATAAAATATGCTAAAATCCATGACTTAGCCCAAAAGCTTGCTTTCATAAAATATATTTTCTAAAACTCATATTTGATCCAAAGGTCTTACCATAAATCATGTTGTAATCAATCCAAAGATTTTATCATAAAATTTATCTTAAAATGTCACTTTTTCATGAAAATCTTGCATATAAATTTTTTTAAAAACATTTATGCTGATCAAATTGATGATTATAAGTATTCAACACTTCGACCATATGAGTTCAACTAATGCACAATGAGTACTCTCTTTAACGAGTTTGGTCTATGACCATATCTTCTATAATGGATGTTAGTTTTCCTCTCTAATGGGTGTGTGAACCTATAAATTTCCTTTTATATCCACCCCTGAAAGTTGTCTGGAATATCAATTTTCTACTTGAAAAACTAATGCATGTAAAACTTTAAATCTCTTAAAACATTACTTTGGCATGCCCTGTTAACATTTTCTTAAGAATTATTATTAAAATTTCCTTAATAATTAATCCATAGAATTTTTTTATTAATTATTATGAAACTTTTCCCTTAATTTCCATGTTATAATTTCTTAAACATTTATAATTTTTCTTATTAATAATCTGCTAAGTTTTCTAGAAGCTTCTTTTAATTAATCTTTCATAATATCTTACAATTTTTTCATAAATTAAATTAATAATTTTATAGTCATATAGAATCATGACTTAGCACCTCACGTTCATGTCTCCAACAAAACCAGTTGTACTTTACTCAAGTTGTGCATGCATAACATGCACAACTGTGCTGCTATAGAATAAGACCATATGATCATGTGTCTTCTCGAATGTATGATCGTGTATCATGTTCTACTTCCATAAATCCAAGCCAAACAACCATGGATTTATGTCATTTATCACTCAACCACATCCACACTCCATTAATAGCATTACATTATCGATAGACATTAATTGTATACCAAATATCCATCAATTAATAATAACTGGCATCATTAATCACATTAAACTTTTAAATCATCTAATCACAAGCATAAGAATGTCCTAATCATGTTTTTAATCAACTAAATCATCTTAGATCATCAAATTATCATGAAATTAAACTGAAAACATCATAGATGCATACTTGGAAGTACTATTCCACAAATCATAGCATATAACTCCAAACTAAGCTTGTAATTAACCTAAATCTAAGTGATTTAGATTCAAGCATCACAAATTCATTAGATCTTCCGTTGTTACTTGTAATCATCTAGTCATATGTTGTTTAACCACAAAGCATTCTTTATCATTATCTAATCATGAAGAACAACCATCATATAAGAAATTACATCATAAAAAAGTAAAGAAACACTTACGCGTGATGTTTAAGAACAAGCTGTCTCTTTTTAGCTAAATCTCAATTCTTCGCACACGTCTTAATTCTCTACTCCTATCTTTAGCTGTAACATCCTAAGGTTAGAATGGTCTTTCTAGTCCTTAAATCAGGGTTAGAAAAGAGATTCCTCAGTCAGAGATTAGCTTTATAAAGTTAGAAGGGTAAAATAGTCTTTTTGGTGGCTTTATATATAGCTTGTGGAAGGAGCACGACCGTACGTCTTTGGACACATGTCTGTGTATCCCTTTCTCTTCATACACACCTTGTGCATCTAGTTATGTACGCCTATGCATCCTTTTCTCTTCATACTAGGTTATTTAGATATACTCATATACGTATTTATGACACAACATGAGACAGTACTCGAATAGTAAGTTAAGCTAGTGAAGAATACATCATAAGATAAGAAAAGAATGTAAGTAGAGAGTTCAGTAATAAATTAAGTCAAAGTAGTAGAAGCCATTAGGCTATTAGATAACTTAGTTAAGTTCATCAGCTTAGTAACTAGTCAGTTGTGTTATATCAGCTTAGAGTTTACTCGAGGGTAGAGAGAGGAGATACTTACTGAGTGATTTGTCACTCAACCCCTATCATTTCCATTTTCTTACAGGTTGAGTTGGGGAGCTGGGTTTGGAGCGCGAGATGGTTGAGGAATGGGATACAACTTGAAAAGGTCTTTACCTGATGGTTTCAGTTTCACATATGTATGTATATATGTATTCAGTTTTCAACAGATAGCATGTTGGCTTGCATGTTTATATTGCTCATGCATACAAGATGTTCAGTATTATTTATATTTTCATATATTCATTATTAGTAATAAAATATGAGTTTTATTCAGGATACTGTACAGTGGGTTTTAATATTTCACCACATTTCATTTATAAATTTCTGCATAGTATATGTTTTCAGTACAGTAGCTGCGTAGGAATTCTTGTTAGATTTGACTATTAATGATTTCTAAACAGTCAGAAAATAAAATAATATAATATATTTTCTTATATAATAAATAAATACTAGTAGCACAGTGACATCTAGTAGAAGGTCCTACATTGTTAGTGTCAGAGCGTGTTTTGAGCCATCAGGGCAAGTTCTGAGCCAATGTTTTCAAAAAATATTTTACAGCATGGACGGTTTTCTAAATTGGATGAGAATGGAGCCAATGTATCCCCACAACTAGAGCTCGTGTCTCCCTTAGCGTAAGTATTTTAGTAGCAAATTCTGTTTATATCTCATATTTTATTTCTCTATTAGATGATCTTAGAGATAAGACCTTAGTCTTCCCGAGTTATAGAACAGTGGGGTAATAGCCCAGCCAGATCAATAAGAGATAGGGAAAGGATCCCAAGAAGCTTTAGATTCTTGGAGAGTAGAGGATTTAAGAAGAGATGGTTAGAGATGTGATAAGAAAAGATATCTTATAGTTGTTAAAGAAAAAAGGGGAGTAAAAATTGAGAAAAGGTAGTAACTAGTTACTCAAGACAAGGTTGTTGTTAGAGGGCCGAGTTTGACATTTGAGATAAAGGAGTTTTAGAAACCTATCAATAAAGATAGTTATGAGATATCAGTTAAAAGAAGAATGTTAGAAGCTTATCAGAAGAAAGTTATCAGATGCCGTTAGGAGGGGTAATGTATGAAGTTTGTTAGAAAGAAACCACAAGGGCTAGTAAATTATTAAAAGTTAGATATGGGTTGACAAAGTTCAGAGATATAGATAGTAAATACCTAATTTAGAGAGGTTTTGTAGGACTCGCCGTCAAGAGTACCCCTGCTGCTGAATAATATATATATATATACTCTTTTATTAATAATTTGAAAATCCAGGTACACGCGATGGAAATCCTACGAAAAAAAAAAACTACTGCTACTATACAATTCATGTGGAAGTTGATAACATAAACTGAATTACATAATGAGCCCATAATGGCTTTTTTTTTTTCATATATATAACTGTTTCTGTACAATCTGGTTACATCTGGTAATATACAAAAGATACAATACAAGACCTCACAGGTCCAAAACTGAATATACAAACTGGAACTGTGTGTGGGGTCCTCTCTTGCAAGCCTCAATCCACCCGCTCCTAGCTAACAGCAACCTGACCTAAAAAAGGAAGGAAAAAGGAAGATGATGAGTGATAAAGATCACCCAGTAAGCATCCCTTACTTCCCACACCCAAGCAAGCAACATATAACACATACATACCTGGCCTCGGCCCTATTCATACATCTAATCGTTTGCTGGCGCTGAAACTGCTTATCATGATTAACTGGAATCTCATTATTATAATTATTACATGTCATGATGTGTATGTCATGCCATGCTAACTGAAAATAGTTGATGATGCATGTATCTAAATAATCTATATGTACCCGAAGGTACCTGCTATGCTGATCAGGCTGATGAATACAAGGATTCGACATCTTAGCCATGTGGGCTAAACAGTCTACCTACTGGCTAGAAAGCTGAATAATATGCTGAATAGTCTGACTGGTGTCAGAAAGTTGGATCCTACAGATGCCCCCTCGAGTTCTCCCAAAAATATAACCCGTATATCAAGTTCTGAATGTTGAAGCCTATTGAATTTGGATCCCTTGATCCTCTCTCAGGCTACATGACATGCTATGGTATGCTCATGCAGCATTATTATCTGATTAGGCTCTTATCTGACGCTAATTAACCTTTAAATTAAGTCCCCATGATTAATTATTCCTTTTAAAACCTTTTTCTGGAAAATCTGACGAATGCAGGGCATGTGGACAAAGCACACGGGCGTGCATAGCAAAGGCACACGGGTGTGTGCCCAGACGCACGGGGTCGTACACTGGCCGTGCAGCCGGTCGTGCACGCTTTTGGAATCTGGGAGCATTTTCTTCTACAAATCAAGCACACGATTGTGCTCCTCAGGACATACGGTCGTGTCCTCTCACAACACACACACAAAAGCAAAACAAGCATAGTTACTAGGTGGAAATCATCATCTAATGCATCATTCATCATCATATAAACATGCAAATATCTCATAACATGTTGGAAACGCAGACAAACGTTTCCAAGCATCCACAATCATCAAAAACATGCTGGGAACTCAAGAAGGAAGTGAGAGAACACTTACCTCTAGACATGGCTGTTGGAAACTCTAACTCAAGCTAATCTCTCTGCTCCCTTACTCGATTGGGAGCTGCTGGAAGTTGGATTTCTCGTATAGGGCTAGGAGCTACTGAAACAAAGAAAAGGAAAATGCTGAAATGGGTGAGAATAGACTTAAATCTCCTGTCTCACTCTTAACCACCCATCTGCACAGGCATGCAGAGTGTAGTGCACGGGAGTACACCAGGGAAAATGAAGAAAATTCATTTCCCGCGCTTCGCATGATTGAAACCTCCCTAAAAGAATCATATGAAGGCCACACAGCTCTAGAAACTTACTAACTCACCCCTAAACTCTTCTAGACTCCCAATCTATTTCTGAATTTCATTTCTAACCCCAAAACTCTACCCCTAAGGGCTTTTCTAATCTAGGATGCTACAGGTTTCCTCCCCTGTTCAGTTGTCAGAAATTTTGTAATCTTTAGATTCATGTTCACTAAGGGGAAAAAGTTAGCAATTTGTTAGAAAATGATAACAAGGGCTAAAAGAAAAGATAATTATCAGGTACTAGATAGGTTATTATCAAAGGTCAATATGAGAGGCAAAACTTGAAGTCTGAGACAAAAAGTATCAAAGACTCAGAGAGACTTTATTTTGTGTACAACTTGCCAATAATTGATCATATTCCTAAATTCAGTGAGTTTAGAGTTCTATAGATAGTAGGAGCTTGGACAGGGGTGATACTAGTATGATAGATAGAGAAGAGATTGTAGCAGCTTGTGAGAAGAGATTTGTATGATATTGTCAAGGGTAGTTACCCAAGGCCAGTTTGGTATAATTCTTAGAGGCCAAAGATGATTCAATATTAGAGACAGGGTTCAAAGACAAATTCAGTAGATGTAAGAGATTCAGAGAGAGAGAGAGACCTTATCTCAGCTTTCATTTGTCAGTAGTCTACTTGCTTTTCAGATTTTTATAGGTCTAAAGAAATTCAATAGTGACAAAGGACTGGATGAGAATAGTAAAAAGTGTCATGAGTCCTTCCAGCATGACAAACAAAGAAATAATCAAATATACAACTTAAAAAGGAGATACAAGGGTTTGGTAAAACTTTGCTGAGTTATTAATGAATGGAAACAGTTTGACTTGCACAGATTTGTGAGATCAGTTGAGAGAGATAGAACTCAGGACAGAGGAAAATAATTATATTGAGGATAAAAGAGGACAATCAGATTTAGGGTAGATGAAGAAGCAATAATTCAGAAAAGTAAAAAGAATATAGAGATCAGCCTTAATTGTCAGAGAAGTAATGCCAAGAGCTTCTTTCCTCCAGAGATTTAGTGAAAGTGTGGAAAACCTGGAGATCAGAGATAACGTCTAAGGGACTAGCATATTCTTGAGATCAGAGAGAGAACTTTGAGACTAAAAGGAATTTTAGAATATCAGCATGTTGTAAGCTTAGCCAGAAAGGGAGAGACATATATGAAGATCAAGACAAGAAACTGATTCAAGGAAAGAAGATAAAAGCAATTATTCAGAAAAGAAGAGAAGACTCAAAGAGAGACTCATGTTCAGTACGTGCTAGATGTTGTTAAGGGACATTTAAGAAGGTGTCACTGGTTGGTCAAGATATTTGTTTCAGTTATAACTAGTCAGGACATAGATTTCAGAGTACTTAGCAATAGGGTAAAGGAGATCCCATCAGAGTTCAACCCAGCAAAGGTAAGGTAGATTGCATTAGAAAAGGTTCAGATGCAGCCAAAGAAGATAACACATGAGCCAGATTTATACAGTAAGGCAAGAGTAAATAAACTTTATCTCATATGTGGATTTGAGCTAACACCTATTCCATGATGCTCTTTATTGATGATTAGTGATATGATACCATTCAGTTTTATATTCAATAGAGTAGTAAAGAGATTTAGGTCAGCCTCCAGCATAGCAGACAATAACACTAGTGTTCAGTTGATAGAGGATGACCTAAGGAGGAATGATCAGAGAGTTACTAAGATAAGAGACAGAGAGAGGTTGATCAATGTTTGAGGTTATATGGTAGCATCAAGACAACAGTGAAAGAGACAGAGATATTTTAAATATCAGTATAGGCAATGATTCCTTAGGTAAGTGTAAAGCAGAGACAAATGTCCAAAGAAAGAGGAAAATGCTAACTCCCATTGTAGACACCCCATTTTAGACCCAACAGGGTCATCCCCAATGATGATAGCCTACAATGGTTTTCATGTGGGACTTTGAATCGATGTCTAAGGCCCGTACACTGAGAAAGGACAGTGGACTCATTGTGAGTGACTAATAATAGTAATTATGACTCCTAAAATACCTATTAATTTATAAATACCCATTAGGATTAGATTGGACTCATTTTCAAGCCTATTTAGTGCAGGGTTACATAAGCCCATAAAACTTTTACTTAGGTTTTAATTAGGATATTAATTTAATTAATTAATTGTTAGGATATTTTAATTAGTTTAGATGGATAATTATTTAATTATGATAATTGAATTTAAAATAGTTAAGATAATTAGATTTAAATAGGATAAATGATAATTGAGATCATAACATAATTAGAATAATAAGATAATTAGGAAAATAATTAGAATTATCTAGGATAAATTATTAGATAATTAGAATTTAAATTGAGATAAATCTAATCCCTAACAAGTCTATATAAAGGGGAGGACATTTACACTAAGAGGGGGGAGTGGGGAAATTTGTTGAAATTTCTTAGGAATATACACAAAAAAACCCTCTATAATTTTAGAATTCCCGTAAAACTTTAATAGACATTTGGATAGAGTTGAGAAACTGAATTTATCAAGTTCGTTTGAAGAACACATCGCCGAAGTGTATCGAAGAAGAGTACTATAAAGAGTCGAATATCTAGGTACATATCCTGAGGGGAATTTAAGTAAAGAACGACATACTCATTTTTTTATTTTTTATTTTTATTTTGTTATTTCCATATTATATTTTGTATATATGTGTGTGTGCTGCATGTGCTATATATTACATAACATATATAATGTATATATTCTTTCTATGTTATATATTGTTACATATTTTACAGGTATTTTGTATATTTTATTTTATGTATATTTTATTGTTATGAATATATGTGTTACTTGTAAATATATATATATGATCAGTATTCTATAAATTATATTTTACATGTGTTAATAATGTAATTTTCTGTGTATTTGGATTATTTATATATTATATTATATTTTAAATATATGTATACTGTAGGTATCTTATTATATCTTATACTGTATATGCATAATAAGTGTTTGGTAAATCATATTATAAATGTACTGTGTATAGATATGCATCCTAAATAGCGTAGAAATAAATGTTGTCATTTGTTGGTATGCCTTATAAAGTTTAGGGATTCCTGTTGTATAAGTGAACCTTTCTTCCCAGGCGGTGAAAGGCAGGTTATGCCTTCTTGGCACCCAAGGTTCAAATCACGCGGCGTTTATTTTATGCACATATATCTATGTATGATTTTTTATGTATATCAAGTGCATACATCATTTAGTATTTATGTTATGCATATACGTTATACCTAGTACTGTGCAAATATAGTATTGATAATATTTCCATAAATTATATTCTGTACATTAAATGCATGTACCTTTTCATGTTAAATGTAATATTGTGTATATTAAGTTTTCTAATATATATGTTATATTACCTCACATATTCTATACTTCTTGTATATCATATATTTGTCATTATTTGATTAACTAACAAATTTATCTTGTAGGATTTACTTTTTTATTTCTTGTATACATTATTTGATTTATCAAATATAATTTTTTTCCTTTATTTTTTATTTTATTTTTATTGTTTTATTTTGTCGCATATTTATCTTTATGATGTGGATGATTAATTTTTGTATATACTGCATCGCGTAATAATTAAAATGGAACTTAATTAAACTTAGTAATGCGCTTACCTAACACATCACAATAGTGGAGGCCAATTTTCGGATCGGGGTGATATGAGTGCCTAACACCTTCCCATTGTCGTATCTGACTCTCCGAACCCAATCCATTGGGTAAGTGAGGAAGGTTGGGTCCTCTATAAGGGATCCATAAATTGTTTGTCCTCACCGACATGTTTATTCTCAAGATAACCCTCGAGTGGCCACTCTATAGACTCCATAATAGACCACAAATCTATTATGCGCTCCTCTTAACCACGTTTAGGGTGGTTAAACAAGAGTGGTAAGTCTATCCTCGCTTGACACAGTAAAAACCGGTGCCACACCCATTGGGTAATCATTACCTTGAGGTTGGAGAGATCCAGTTCAAGAAAAGTAAATCATATTACGCAGTAGAAGCCAGAAAGATGGTGAGTAAAGTTGTTTTTGAAAGACCATTAGTGAGAGAGATAAAAGTTTATAGGGGTATCTCTAGAGACTTATCTAGATTTATCTCAATAAAAGAGAGAACTCAAAGATAATTTTTAGAAGAGTTATTGAGATTGCCTCTAGAGAGCAAAAAAGTTTGTAAAGATAGTAAAAAGCTTCAAGATAATCAGATAAGAGTTCAGTAGTCTTAATAGATCAGATAGAAAAGAAAATGAGACAAATTTGAGATACCAGAAGGAATGTTCAGATATAAAGTTCCAAGAAATAAAGTACTTGGTGTGAGAAGAAATTTCCAGTTTGTCTTCAGTAAGAAGAAGAGAAAATTCTATGAAGATATAATAGCCTGAGATTAGAATGGTCTTTTTAGGCTTTGAATCGGGGTTAGAAGAGAGATTTCTCAATTAGAAATCTGTTTTAGTGAGATAGGAAGGTAGATTAGTCTTTTGTTGGTTTTATATGTAGCTTGTGGAAGGAGCACGACTGTGCGGCTTTGGATACACACCCGTGCGTCCCTTTCTCGCCATGCACGCCCCTGCATGTTTGTCATACGCCCGTGCATGCCTACTGGTATATAAACCAATGTTTTTCCTTCACCCGTTTCAATCAGCTTTTCTCTTTTCTTTTCTCTTCAGGAAACCCTAGCTTTTTAAGGGAGAGATTGACCAGCTTTAGTAGCCATTCCAGCCAAGATTCAACCGAGGATAGAGAGATTGAAGATCTTAGCAGCTCCAGGTAAGTATTTCCTTACCTTTCTCCTAATTCCTTGGGTTTGTGTTTCCTTGGTTGGGTTATTTCAGTGATTGATGCATGTTTTTAGCTTATTAGTAGTATATGTTGCATGCTTGTATGTTTAATTTGATGTGTGATGAGTTTTGGGTCGAGTTTTGGTGTGATCTTGCGGATTTCGACCGTGGGTGTCGAAAAAGGGTTGGATACATGCTTGTGCATTCTGGTTTGGGCAAGGTCACGGTTGTGTATGTGAGGCATGCACGACCAACTTTGAGAGGGGGTCACGTCTGTGCGCCTAAAGGTCACGATCGTGTGTTAACCAAGTGTGAGATTTTAGCCGGAATTCCAGAATCTTGCATGGTTGGGTTGTAAGACCAGCACACGGCCCGTGCATCTATATGCACGCCCGTGTGTCTGATAATGCACGCCCGTGCGCCTTATAGAAATGAAAAAAAGAAAAAAAACAAGCAGAAATTCAATACCAAGAAAAGAAGAAAAGAAAAAAAGGAAAAGTAAAGAAGAAAAAGAATAAGATATTTTCTAGAATCACCTTTAATCTTATAATAGAACGAGAAACTCATTAACATAATTAAGTAGCGTAATCTAGTGATAGGTTACAATTAAAAAACAGAAATAAAGACAAAATCATAATAAAAAACAGAAACAGAACAGAAACAAGAGAATAGTAACAAATATAGAACAGAAACAGTATAACAGTGCGATAAACTGTAATCAGAAAGAAAAGAGAATTGATAAGATAACATGCATGAATAGCATCATTCAGCATAGCATGTTAAACAGTGTTTTCAGAAAAAGGGATCAAGTGATCCACTTGCATCAGTTTTCAGCATTCAAGGCTCGATATCCGGGTCAATTAGTAAGGGTGAATTCGAGGGGACATCTGTGGGTTTTCAACTTTCTAGCTTCGGTCAGATTGGTTAGATTCCAACTTATTGGTCTAAGGACTGGTATGGTAGGATATTTCAGCTTACTGGCATTTTGCTGGTATGGTTTAGCCCACTTGGCCAGAATGTCAAATCCTTATATTCATCAGTCTGATCAGCATGGCAAGTATCTTTAGATACAAAGATTTCAGAAACAGTTTTATTCAATTTTAAGTGTTTTGGATCTTCAGATCCTAACAACAGTTTTCAGAAATATGTTTTCAGTAAACAGACCCAAGGGTAAATAGCATGTTTTTAGCATACCATGATACATAGTACATGGCATGGCAGAGCATACAGACAATAAGACCAGAATCATGTAAGATAAAAAATAAAAGAAAGATTTAACTGCACGGTATACGTCAGAAATAAAAAAAATAAAAGAATTCAGCTAATCCTAACAGAACGCAAGAATTATTAAGAAAAGTAGAGGATCAAAAGAAGCTATTAGGCTATCAGGAACTTAGTTAAGTTCACCTACATAGCAGTTAGTCAGCAGCAACAACTTAGTGTAGAGTCTACCCGAGGGTAGAGATAGGAGATGCTTACTGAGTGACTTGTCACTCATTCCCCTCAGTTTCCTTTCTTGCAGGTTGGTGTTTCTAGGAGCTGAGCTTGGAGCACGAGATGACTGGTGTGTGGGATATGGCTTGAGCGGGTTTTCACTCGAGTTTTCAGTTATGTATGTATATATGTTTAGTTTCAGCAGATAGCATGTTTGTGGCTCGCATGCTTTGGATTGCTCATGAATTCGAATTGTACAGAATCTTTTATGTTTTTAGATATTATTATTATTATTATATAATAAACATAAGTTTTATTTTAGGATACTGTACAGTGGGTTTTAGTTTCTCATCATAGATGTTTAAACCAACTTCTGCATAATTTCAGTAAGCAGTCAGAGTAGTACCTATTGTTATATATTAGAGATATATATTTATAAAGAAAAAAAAAGGTCTATAGTAATATATAGTAGGTGGGGTATTACAAGTTAGTATCAGAGTATGTTTTGAGCCATCAGGGCTAGTTCTGAGCCAATGTTTTTAGAAAAATGTTTTCAACATGCATTGTTTTCTAAAGTGCATGAGCATAGAGCCAGTATATCCCAACAGCTACAGCTCGTGTCTCGCTCAGTGTAAGTATCTCAGTAGTAGATTCAGTATAGATAGTAGATCCTAACTCTCTTCTTGTATGATTCTATATATGAGGCCCCGTTTTCCTAGATTTTAGGTAGATGAGGGTAATAGTTCAGAGAGGTCTATAAGAGGTTCCCAAAGCTCTCGAAGATCTGTTAGCATTGAAGATGTTAGAGAGATGATCAGAGGTGTAATGAGAGAAGAATTTCAGCAGCTTGAGAGAAGAGACAATCAGGAACTTGTTTGGGGTGGTTACTTAGAGCCAGCCAGATGTAGTTTTCAGATGCCAAGGCAGAGACATAGTATAGAGATAGAGTCAGTGGGTGTCAGAGATACAGAGAGATTACATCCCATTTTTAGTTTGCCAGGAGCTCATCAGCCTCCTAAGTTTAATGGTTTTAGAGATCCAACCACTGTAGAGGATTGGATAGAGGCGATAGAAAGTACCATGGGTTTATTCAACATGTCAGACCGAAAGAAAGTTAGATGTGCAGTGTTTATGCTCAGAGGAGAAGCACAGATTTGGTGGAATCTCGTGAGGACAACAGTCAATGAAGACAGTTTGACTTGGGCAGAGTTCAGACAGATGTTCGATGAGGAGTTCAGGAGTGTAGACATGGTACATGCCAAAGCTCAAGAATTCATTGAGTTGACTCAAGGGTCAAGTACAGTAAAAGAGTATGCAATTTGATTTAATGCTTTGGCCAGATTTATTCCCAGTTTTACAGGATCAGAGTTACGCAGAGTGCAGAAATTTGTTCATGGTCTACACCCTGCCATAGCAAGAGATGTGATGACAAGATCTTCTCCTCCTCAGAAATTTAGTGATGCTTTGGGCAGAGCTTTGAGATCAGAGTTATACCTCCAAAGGATAGAAAGATATGAGAAATTGTCAGAGAAAGATAGGGTTGAAGACTGAGGAAAAGAGCCAGCTCATGAAAGGAGAGACAAGAAGAAGAAGCAACTAGTCAGAGAATAGGAGAGACAAAGAGATTAGCCCCAATTCCAGCTGCCAGAGTTTACTAGGTGTAAGAGGAGACATCTAGGTGAATGTTTGGCTGGTCGTGACATATGTTTCAGATGTCATCACCCAAGATATAGAAGTTCAGAATGTCCAACTAGAAGAGATGCATATCCATCTAGAGATAGATTCAGACTGAGGAGAGGTAGAGTAGACTTAGTCAGAGGTGGTGTAGAGGCAGTAGAGAGAGGCAAAGACCATCCAGCTCAATGAATTGGGTCAGTAGTTCTTTAGATGCTCCATTTCAGCTAAATATTAGTTCAGCTTGGTCAGAGGATTAGGATAGGGTTCAAAGTAAGTGGATCAGAGTGCGCAACAGAAGCAAAGGAAGAAGTTCAATATTAGAGATGTCTAAGGATGTTAGCCTGCTTTCAGAGAGTAAAAAAGAGTTAAGAGTAGTCTAGCCCAAGTTTACCTTCTGTAGAGTTGAGCTAGAGAGAGAGTTTCCCCTTAGAGTAGTTTAGAAGAGGAATTTCGGGGTTAGAATTTCTATTACAGGGGGAGATTGTAACAGTCTGAGGTTAGAATGGTCTTTTTAGGCTTTGAATCGGGGTTGGAAGAGAGATTTCTCAGTTAAAAATTTGTTTCAATGAGATAGGAGGGTAGAATGGTCTTTTGTTGGCTTTATATGTAGCTTGTGCAAGGAGGACGACTGTGCGTCTTTGGACACACGCCCATGCATCCCTTTCTCGCCATGCACGCCCGTGCATGTTTGTTGTACGCCCGTGCATGCCTGCTGGTATATAAACTAATGTTTTTCCTTCACCCGTTTTAGTTAGCTTTTTCCTTTTCTTTTCTCTCCAAGAAACCTTAGCTTTTTTAGGGAGAGATTAGCCAGCTTTAGCATCCATTCCAACCAAGATTCAGTCGAGGATAGAGAGATAGAAGATCTTAGCAGCTCCAGGTAAGTATTTCCTTACCTTTCTCCTGTTTCCTTGGGTTTGTGTTTCCTTGGTTGGGTTATTTCAGTGATTGCTGCACGTTTTTAGCTTATTAGTAGTATATGTTGCATGCTTGTATGTTTAATTTGATGTGTGATGAGTTTTGGGTTGAGTTTTGGTGTGATCTTAAGAATTTCGATCGTGGGTATTGAAAGAGGGTCGGATGTATACCCGTGGATTCATTCATGCACGCCCATGCATTCTGGTTTGGGCAAGGTCACGGTCGTGTGTGTGAGGCATGCACGACCAACTTTGAGAGGGGGTCACGCCCGTGCGCCTGAGGGTCATGATCGTGTGTTAGCCAAGTGTGAGATTTTAGCCAAAATTCAAGAACCTTGCACGGTTGGGCTACACGACCGACACACGGCCCGTGCATCTATATGCACGCCCGTGTGTCCGATAATGCACGCTCGTGCGCCTTATAGAAATGAGAAAAAGAAAAGAAACAAGTAGAATTTCAATAACAAGAAAAGAAAAAAAGAAAAAAAGAAGGTAAAGAAGAAAAAGAAAAAGATATTTTCCAAAATCACCTTTAATCTCATAATAGAACGAGAAACTCTTTAACAAACTTAAGTAGCGTAATCTAGTGATAGGTTACGATTAGAAAACAGAAATAAAGGCAGAATCAGAATTAGAAATAGAAACAGAATAGAAACAGGAAAACAGTAACAAATACAAAATAGAAACAGTACAATAGTAAGATAAACTGTAATAAAAAAGAAAAGAGAATTGATAAGATAACATGCATGAATAGCATCATTCAGCATAGCATGTTAAACAGTGTTTTCAGAAAAAGGGATCAAGTGATCCACTTGCATTAGTTTTTAGCATTCAGGGCTCGATATTTGGGTCAATTAGTAAGGGTGAATTTGAAAGGGCATCTGTGGGTTTTCAACTTTCTGGCTTTGGTCAGATTGATTAAATTCCAGCTTACTGGTCCAAGGACTGGTATGGTAGGACATTTCAACTTACTGGCATTTCACTAGTATGGTTTAGCCTACTTTGCCAAGATGTCGAATCCCTGTATTCATCAGTCTGATCAGCATAGCAAGTATCTTCAAATACAAAGATTTCAGAAACAGTTTTATTCAGTTTTAAGTGTTTTAGATCTTCAGATCCTAACAACAGTTTTTAGAAATATGTTTTTAGTAAACAGGCCCAAGGGTAAATAGTATGATTTCAGCATACCATGATACATAGTACATGACATGGTAGAGCTTATAGACAATAAGACCAGAATCATGTAAGATAAAAAATAAAAGAAAGATTTAGCTGCACGGTATACGTCATAAATAAAGAAATAAAAGAATTCAGCTAATCCTAACAGAACGCAATAATTATTAAGAAAAGTAGAGGATTAGAAGAAGCTGTTAGGCTATCAGGAACTTAGTTAAGTTCACCTAGATAGCAGTTAGTCAACAGTGGCAGCTTAGTCTAGAGCCTACCGAGGGTAGAGGTAGGAGATGCTTATTGAGTGACTTGTGACTCATTCCTCTCAGTTTCCTTTCTTACAGGTTGGTGTTTTGGGGAGCTGAGCTTGGAGCATGAGATAGCTGGTGTGTAGGATATGGCTTGAGCGGGTTTTCACCCGAGTTTTCAGTTATGTATGTATATATGTTTAGTTTCAGCAGATAGCATGTTTGTGGCTTGCATGCTTTGGATAGCTTATGCATTCTGATTATACAGTATCTTTTATGTTTTCAGATATTATTATTATTATATAATAAACATGAGTTTTATTTCATGATACTATACAGTTGGTTTTAGTTTTCCATCATAGATGTTTAAACTAGCTTTCGCATAATTTCAGTAAGCAGTTAGAGTAGTACCTACTGCTATATATTAGAGATATATATTTATAAAGAAAAAAAATGGTTTATAGTAATTTATAGCAAACGAGGTATTACAGAAGACTACAGTGAATTTTGAAAGGAGTTAAAAAGAAAGAATCAGATTCCATAAATCAGACAGAAGTAAAGACAAAACAAACCCAAGATCATCAATAGAGCCACTTAGATATCATGATTTCAAATGGAAAGGTACCTTGAGTAAAGTATGATGACTAAGAGTTAAGGAAATTTCTAGAGTCTTTCCTGGGAGAGTAAAGTTAAGTTCAGAGTGAGAAATCCCTTTAGAGCAGTTTAGAAAGGGAATTCTAAGGATGAAATTTTTATTAGAAGGGAAGAATGTAACATCCCAAGATTAAAATAGTCTTTCTAGGCCTTAAATCGAGGCTAGGAGAGAGATTCTTTAGTCAGAGATCAGCTTTATTGAGTTTGAAAGGTAAAGTAGTCTTTTTGGTGGCTTTATTTGTCACTTATGTAAGGAGCACAACTGTACATCTTTGGACATATGTCTGTGCGTCCCTTTCTCTTCATGCATGCCTATGTATCTAGCTATGTATGCTTGTGCATGCCTACTAATATATAAAGTCAGATTTTCCTTTGCTAGTTTCAGCCAGCTTCTTACCCATTTCACTCTTCTTCCTCTCTAGCTCACCCTAGCCATTTGAAAGAGAGATTAGCCAGCTTTTAGTAACCAATCCAGCCAAGATTCAGTCAGAGATAGAGAGATTGAAGTCATTAGTAGCTTCAGGTAAGTGTCCTCTTACTTTCTTCCTTGTTTCCATAGCTTATCTTCCTTGGATGAGTTGATTTAGTTATAGAAGCATGTTTCCAGTTTACTAGCATGTTTATATGAAGAGGATAATGAAATAGATGAGAGATTTGGTGATAGAAGCATGCTTAGTTCCTTTGATGCATATGTATGTCTATTTAAAGGTTTAGAAAGATGTTAGTTTGATTTGGTTGTGAATGTTAGGGGAAATTATGTTAATAGTAGTGTATTTATTATCTATGCATGTTATAGTATGTTTAATTGAAGATTGATAGAGGTTTGAGTTGAGATTTTAGTGCTGATCCTGCATGTTTCAACCATGGTCTTTAAAACAGAGTAAAATGCACGCCCGTGCATTCTTGTTTTAGTAGGGTCACGGTCATATATACTAGGCGTGTACGATTAGATTATAGTGAGGTCACGACTGTGCATCTAAGTGTCATAGTCATGCATCAGTAGAAAAGAAAAAATTAGCAAAATTTCCAAAACCTAGCACGGTTGGGCTACACGATTGGGTCATGACCCATGCACCTTCATGCACGCCCGTGCGTCTGATAGTGTATGCTCGTGCATCTAGTAAAAATAAGAGATTTCCTTCCCATCTAATAGAATATTAGTACTAAGAGAACATAACAAGTATTCTAAGTAAACTAACAGGGAAACAACAGATTATGAATGAGAATCAGTATAAAGAAGGAAGAGACATAGATAATTATACGAGAATATTCTAAAATCACTTCTATTGTTATAACTAAGAGAAACTTAATACAGGTACTAAAACAACTTGAATAAGTGAACATGATCAGAAAATAAATGGAAACAGAAAGACAGTTATAGAAATAACAAAGAAGCATACAGAACAAAGACGACTAGATATACAACAGAACTCAAAGCAATCTACACTTAACTTATTAATAAGTTTAATAAGTTATAGAAATAATATAAATAGTAAGAATATATATATATGTATATTCAAAACAAATCCATTACAAATGTAAATCTAAATAGAATGTAATCAGAATGAAAGAAATAATTAATTATCATGCATGATATACATGACATGACATGACATGCTAACTCAGTGTTTTCAGAAAGAGATCAAGTGATCCACATGTATATGTTTTTAAAGGTAGAAAATACAATGATCCGAACATCATTTTAGGGGTGGATACAAGGGGGCACCTGTGAGTTGCACGCTCGCTAGAGAGGGAGCTAGCATCAGTATTCGCTAGTGTGCATCTGATTATCAGTTATTAGCTTAGTTTAGTTTTAGATTTCAGTTGACTGACCGAGTGTTAGGAGGTTGAAGTCTCACATGGCCAGGGTTCCTAATCCCTGTATTCATCAGTCTGCGCCGCACAGTAGGTAACTTCAGATACATAGAGTTTTCATATATAGTTTTATTCAACCTTTTAGTATATTTAGGATCTACAGATTTATGGATCCCCGTAGCTTTTTCAGTAAAACCAGTTTCAGAAAGATGTTTTCAATAAACATGCCCAAAGGCCCAAATATGATTTTCAGCATTATTAGACATGATTTCAACATACTTCATATCATGTCATACATGACATAAGAGCAAGTAAAATAGAGAAACTACTATACAGACTAATAACTAACTAGTACAGTCAGACCGTGAACAACCAGAATTATAAGTACATACAGAGTACCTTATGCATAATAGAATAAGCCATGACAAAACTGTAAATGAGGAACAGAAAAGCTATGAATTAGAATGCATATAGCAAGATAAGAGAGAAGTAAAACATGTTTCATAAACAGAGAATAATAGAAACTAGCAGCACGATATACGTCGTAAGTGGAAACATAATAGAATTCAATTAAGATCTTTAGAAAACAGGATAATAGATATTAGGTTGTTTACATATACTCATATACGTATTTATGACATATCATGAGGCAGTACTTAAACAGTAAGTTGAGTTAGTGAAGAATACGTCATAAGATAAGAAAAGAATATAAGCGGAAAGTTCGGTAATAAGTTAAGCTAAAGTCATAGAAGCCATTAGGCTATCTGTAAGACCCACCACCACGAGTACCCCTGCTGCTGAATACTGAAAGGGCTATTTATTAATAAACTGAAAATATGGGTACCCGCGACGGGAATCCTACGAAAATAAATAAAATTCTTGAAACTTACATTTGAAATACAATGCGGAAGCGTAAAACGCATATATCTGAAATACATCATAAGCCCATACTAGCTTTTCCATATATTTACAACTGTTTTTGTACAATCCGGATACATTGGGAAATATACACAAAAGTACATCTGAATACTGAAACATGTACAATATGACCACACAAGTCCAAAACTGTAAACTGTACAACTTAAAACTGAGATCGTGATGTGGGCCCTCTCCGTCAGCCTTGATCCAACCGTTCCTCGGAAACAGCACGAACCACCTGAAAAGGATGGAAGAAGGAGGGGGATGAGTGATAAAGATCACCCAGTAAGCACTCCTTACTTCCCTCAAAACCCAAGCAAGTATAAACAAACACAATAATCAAACATACTTGGGCCTCGACCCTATTCATACATCTATGCGCTTGCTGGTATCTGAAAACTGTTAACTTAATCTCATTCTCATTATTATTCATGTCATGATGTGTATGTCATGTCATGCTACTGAAATATCTCATGGATGCATGCATTTGAATATCTCTATCTGAATGTACCCGAAGGTACCTGTTGTACTAATCAGACTGGTGAACACAAGGATTTGGCATCCTGGCCATGTGGGGGTGAATAGTCTAGCTACTGGTTAGAAAGCGAAAGCTGAATCTGAATACTGCTATCCGATCTGACTGGTATCAGATAGTTAAATCTGAATGCTGCTGAATATTTTGACTGGTGTCAGAAACTGAATCTGAAATACTACTCAGCGTTCTGACTGGTGTCAGAAGGCTGAATCCCACAAATGCCCCCTCGTGTTCCACCTAATTCTCTCACCCATACATCAGGCTCTGAATACTGAATACTGCTGGATTTGGATCCCTTGATCCTTTCTGAAGCTACATGTCATGCCATGATATGCATATGCAGCTTATTATTTGAATTCGTGCTTACCTGATGCTTATCTGAAGCATTTATATCGTTAATCTGAATACATATGCTTTACTTCTCATTTTAATTCTTTTTCTGAAAATCTGCAGGTGCACGGGCGTGAGCCTAGACGCACGGGGCCGTGTGTTGGTCGTGCATCTTACCATGCAAGCTACTGGAATTTCTGGAAATTTTTCACTGAAAGTGCACGTCTGAGCGTGCGTCTGTGGACACACGGGCATGCGTCTGCGGACACACGGGCGTGCATGTGCATTTTCTGGCCGTGCACACAACGTGCACACGGGCGTGCATCTGGAAAAACAAAAGCTCACGGTCGTGCCATGTGGGCGCATGGGCGTGCGTCTTGTTCTTCAACAAGAGCACCGCCTGGAAAATGCTCTAAACTCATGCCAATTTTCATTCGAACTCAAAATCACTCCATATATGCATTCCCAGCACTTCATATAACACAATTCAAGCATCAACCGTCACATGCATCAATCATCATGAAATCTACCATGGAAGCAAGCTTTTTCTCTCACTAAAACATGATCAAGTTGCATGCATGGATCAAAGATAGCAAATTTATCATCTCAAGCCACAAATCTCATCACACAAACATGCATCAACATCATCAGCATTCCACACATCGAAATCCATCAAGGAAAGCTGGGAAAATGCGAGGAGAGGTGAAAGAACCCTTACCTCGCGCCATTGCTTCGGAAAGTTAACTTTCGAACTAATCTCTATGCTCTCTAGCTTGATCGGGACCTATGGCTGGTGGCACTTCTTCCCTAAGATTGGGAGCTGCTGAAAAGAGGAGAGAAACTTTGGCTGAAATGAAATTGGGTGAGAAAAGAATTAAACTTTCTCTCGGCTCACTTAAATAATATGCCACGCACGGGCGTGCATCAAGGGTGCACGGGCGTGCACAAAGGAAAATAAGTATTACTCATTTCCCGCTCACTCGCCTAATCGAATCCTTCCGAAAGGATTCCTTCGAAAGCCACACGGCTCCGAAAACTTACTAACTCACCCCTGAAGTTATCTAGACTCCCAATCTCTTTCTGAATTTCGTTTCTAACCCCAAAACTCTTCCCCTATGGGCTTTCTAACCTGGGATGCTACATTTCCTCCCCCCTTATAAAAATTCTGACCTCGGAATTTACCTGAATAGCTATGGGAACCTATCCCTGATCTCAGACTCTACCTCCTAAGTGGCTTCCTGCACTCTCTGACTGCGCCATAAGACCTTCACAAGAGGAATCTGCTTGTTCCTGAGAACCTTGACCTTGAAATCCAGAATCTGCACTGGCAGCTCTTGATAACTCAAATCATCTGCCAACTCAATCTCTGAAAACTAGAGCACATGAGAAGGATCTTCCGCATACTTCCTCAACTGAGACACATGGAACACATTATGAATCCTATCTATGCTAGCTGGCAAAGCCAATCTGTAGGCAACTGTCCCCACTTTCTCAAGTATCTCATAGGGACAAATAAATCTAGGGGTCAACTTCCCCTTTCTGCCAAATCTGAGAACGTGCTTGTAAGGAGCAACCCTCAGAAACACTCCGTCGCCTACTGAAAACTCAATCTCTCTGCGTCTCGAGTCTGTATAGTTCTTCTGTCGATCCTGAGCCTGTTTCATTCTCTGCCTGATGATCCTAATCTGCTCAATCATCCCCTAAACTATCTCTGGACCCACAATTGTCTCCAGAGAATCTCTCTCTCCAATCGCATCCCAATGAAGAGGAGATCTACACTTCCGACAGTACAACGCCTCAAACGGAGCCATCTGAATAGTCGCCTGATAACTGTTGTTATAAGCAAACTCCATGAGGGGAATCAACTCTGCCCAATCGGTCTAGAAGTCCATACAACAGACTCTGAGCATATCCTCCAGAATCTTATTAACTCTCTCAGTCTGCCCATCTGTCTGAGGATGGTATGCTGAACTGATCTATAATTTGGTCCCCAAGGCTCTCTGCAATGATCTCCAGAAAGCTGACAGAAATCTGGAGTCTCTGTCTGATACTATAGTCCTGGGAACACCATGAAGTCTGACCGCCTCTCTGATATACATTCTCTCTAACTGCTCTGTAGACATGCC